>CM068991.1:0-25000 GCA_035357415.1 Ophraella communa | reverse complement strand
GTTTCTAAATCCTCTGGAGCTTTAGACCTTTAAACTCTAGGCCCTTTCCAGTCTTAGTTTCCTATATTTTCGGGGCTGATAGCGTAGAACAAATTCTAATATTAGTGTTTCCTAAATCCACCAAAGACTTAGATCTTACATCCTTTCCAGTCTTAGCTTCGTATGATATTTTCGGAGATGACAGTGTAGACATTGTAAACCAAAAATTCGTATTTCCTAAATCTACTAGAGTCTTAGAGCTTAGAGTCTTAAAGTTTTTTTCCTAAATTCAACTGGCTACTATATTCACATCCCTCTGAAAAAAAAATGTGTGACAAGTGTTTCTTTGGGATCTGCTTCGGTCTTACATTAGGATTAGTACCACCTGGTCCTTCCTGTTTTAGTGGAATTTATTGTACAACCCTTACTTCATATTGTTCTTTGGAGGTTTAGCTTTTCACAGTCTCTATTTCTTAGCCATTCATCCAGAGGGCGGCTTCTGTAAATTTTGGCAGCTTCTACCCAGGGTTACCTTAGTCTTAGTCACTACAGAGCTTGATTATTGATAATTAGTGTAGTAAAGATCAAAAAGCGAGTAGTTTCGTTTCACTTTTAGAGGTATTCCAGATACTCTTGTTCAATTTCTCCATCAGTTTCTTGTTGTCCAATACAGCCGTGTTTTGTCATAAAGGTGGCCATCTTTAATAAAATGTATATACGTGTCTTGTAGCTGCCTACCTGTAACTTATTGGGGGTGCATCAAGCCACTTGATCAAGAGGTCGAATTCTGGTTTATGGAGTTTTGAAGGGAAAATTAGCACCACTTCACTCGAGTATTGCATGCATATGCAAAGCTGCTTTCTGGTTTTTGGTCCTTTAACTTCGTCTATGTCATTCTATTTGGTCTTTGTAGCGAGTAAATCGTTTTGAAGTAACAGTGAAATGTTTTTTATTGAACCCAGTGTCCAAGAATCTTTGTAGATTCTATAAAAAAATAAAATCAGTGCTAAACTAAATAGAAAAACACTATAAATCTACTTACTTTGACAATTGTTATTTAAGAAGTTCTTTTGTTGTTTTAACTCTGGTACTTTAGGGGTGCTTTCTGGTTATTGGTTCTTTAACTTTGTCTATGTCATAGGAAACGTTGCAAAGTTTGCTAGAAACTATTTTAAAACAAAGAAATTAAAGGTATTAAAATTTCCCTTTTTGTCTAACAAATAAACCTTTCAAGTTTCAAGTATTTAAGCATTTTATAAACCAGCTATATTTTTTATTACCTCTTGTACTACGTACTAGTACGCCTTTGTTAGTATTTTCCAATTATGTTCAAATTAGCTGATCAAGCTCATCGGAATCTTTACCTGCTCCTAATTAGAGAGCGATTAGTCATTATATGTTGACCATTTTGCGATATCTGCTCATTTGACTGAGATAACACTACTAATTTGAAAGACTGTGGAACTAATTTTCACGAATAAATTTTGCATTTTCAACGGTAAAAACATCGCCTGACCAGCGTACACGATAAAAATAAATAAAACGTCTATTGTGAAGACATAAACAATTTTAATCGCAGAAGAAACAACAACAATAAAAACATTAGCACGTGATTTATTTCAGTAAATGTTTAAAACTGTATAAACGTATAAAACTGCAATAATAAACAATAATTATTTATTTTAATGAGGTGGCATTTATTCTGATCAGATTAACGAAATGATTGGAGATTTCTTAAAATTAACTACATAGTATTGCAAATAACTGATTTTTATCAACAATGCAGTGAGGGCCGGTTTATCAATTGCCAATATTATCCATCAGATAGATATCCGTCAGATAAAACTAACTAGCAGATAAAATTCCAGTTTCTTCGAAAACGGTCTATCAACTCGTTTTTATCCTCTAGTTAGTTGTTAGTTAACTGATAGATAATGAAAGTTGACAATGCTGATGGATGACTCTAGGCAATCTCTTTGTTTCAAACAAATACAAGGCTCTCACATTTGGCGCCCAACATGGGGAAAATACAGTATTAAAGAATATTTTATTTGTTTTATAAATGCTGGCGAAAAAAACAGGTGAAGTGTTGGCAAAAAAAATTGTGGAAAAATTTGATGCCGATGGAAGAATGTAAGAAGCAGTCTTATGATAATGGGGCTAATAGGTCTGGAACATACAAGTCGTATCTTCGTTTTTCTTAGGGTGTAAGAGAATGCTTATTATTTTAAAACTGTAATCTTACTGTATTACCAACATTACAAAAAATACTGGTCAAAAATCTATAAAAAGTGAAAGTTTTATTTTTTAATCTTCTTAGTAAAATAAAATTAAGAAACGCCAATATTTTAATTGGCATTTTTGCCTTAATTTTCAGAAATGTCTATCCCTACAAAAATCCGATCTCATTACGATCGGTAGCTGAAATAAATTACTCGGTGTTAATTTAATAAATGAAAGTATAATATACTTCTGTCGTTGTAATGAATTCAAATGACCGCCATTTGCATTTAAATGGACGAAACACGATGAAGAGGCAGAAGAAGTAATCACTTTATGGTCGCATTCGCATATGGTTTACATATATTCCTACAATGTTTGTACTTCTATTCAAATCGTTACATAAATTATCCTCCGTGGAGGATATTATACCAGTTTATATTCCTTAAGAATGTTCAATAATATTTATTATTTAATAAATATTGGTTTTCATAATCGAAAGTATTTAGATAGAACCAGAAATAAGATAGTGCTGTTCGATTTCTTACATTTACGAGATTTGCATGAATAGATACACATGTATTTTTATAGTTTATACTAAATATATCAAAAATATTTAGGGAATAAATTGTTTTATCCTTTTAAAATGCATAATTAAAGTATGCAGAATCATATATAAGAGTTGTCTACAGCTAATGCCGTTTCCCTTTTATCAGAGGGGTCTTTAATTTTTCGCAGTCTTCCCTGCCTCCTTCATTCAGCCCTTTCATTGTTAATGTTTCGTAACCTTCGCTTTCTTGGGCTCCATATTGTAACTTTATTTATACCTTTATGTATTGTAGCTCGCCATTTTCTACTTTCATTCTTCTTCTTATCTCTTCATTGATTATCCTGTCTCTTCTGGTGAGGCCTCAGCATTTTCGCCAGTATCGCATTTCGATGGCCAGAATACTTTGGTTGTTTTGAATTTATTGCCCAAATTTCTTCTGCATACGATTGTCTGGTATATAATTTTTTGTGCTTTCTTTGTTCTTTCTTTTTATTCCAGGCTATGGAGTTTTCGTATGCAAGATCTTGGTTGGCCCAATTTACTTTTTATTTCTCCTTCTGTTGTTGCGCTTACAGATTTTTGACGCCTTCTTCCGATTCTGTTAAGTATTCCGTTTTCTTCATGTTTATCTCCAGGCCCACTTTTCCGAATTATTCTCCCTCAACGCTATATTAGACACTTTACTTACCGTTTGAAAAATAGGGCAGAGTAAATTTTCAGAAAAAAAACTAATTTGTTATGGATATTTTAGTACGTATGCTTTTCGTACAACGTCAATATTTTAGCTTATTCTACATTGGGTACTATTTAGATAGAAAATTTGCCACATCATACGGACTATCGTAAAATTTAGTTATCTGCTATTGTTTTAACAATAGGCTAGGGATTATTCAGCTGGTCATAGACGTACTTTAAGGGAATTACATTATCTGTTTCGGTTTATTAGATATTTATAAATAAACCATTTTCAAAGCATTTTATATTTATATAAATCTGTTTATGAATAGTAACCTTATTTATGGTTATTTTTGTCGTTATAATAATGACCAATTAAATAACAAGAAATAAAGAAACTGTCAAAATGAATAGGTATTTAGTTATTGGTGTTTTGATAGTTTAGTAAGAAAAAGTCGATTAGCTAAAGATGGATTCCGACAAATGTGAAAGCTATTTTAAATAGTATGAAAACTAACGATTAATAAAATGGTTAATTGTCTTTAAATAGTCATTCATTAATAGCAGAATATTTTTGTTCAATCGATTATAAGCGAGTGAAGAGTTCCGACACAGTTGTTTCTTGAAATAGTGAATAGAATATGGAATTAAAAAAAATAACGTGTGATTATACACCAGTTAAAAAATTAAAGGTGGATCATGTATCACTTAACAAAAAGAGTGTTGTTTAAAAACTAAACACAACTTAAATTCTCAAACCCTTTTTGCTTAACGTTGCATAGCAATATATGTATTGGGTACATTCAGGAGGTCCCAGCGGCTAGATCTAGCCACTCAGCATGCTGTGGCCGCTGTTTATAAGCGCCTTCGTTTCGCCTGAATGCGTGGCTTACTGACAGCGGAACAAAAGTCAAAACATTTGAAAACATAACCCAATTTTTATTTTGGTTTTTTTATGTCTATTGTGTTCATGTACAAAACTACAACAATTATCTTCAATTATCAATTGGATAAATCTTATCCCAACAATCAACACCTTATAATATAATAAAGATCAACACAAACCTACATAACCCAATTTCGATATGTCATTAATGTCAAAATCGCGATGCGCTTTTTAGAAAGCGACAAATTTCTACGCTGAGCAAAACAGTCAGCCGCTGTTGAATAGCTTTCAAGCAGCGCTACATTCAGAGAGACTCCTTACTAAGCGATCTCAGCCGCTGGGACCTCCTGAATGTACCCAAAGATAAAAAGACTTAAAATTATTTTGAAGGATTGTCATAAAAATAGTAATAAAGTCATTGTCAAAGTTCAAATATTGTTCGTTTTTATTTTCATTGTAAGTTCAAGGAAGTTCAATAAATAGTTATTTTAGAAGAAAACCGTTCCTACTTATTTAATAAAAGAGATCCTGGTCCAGATCTCATTGAATGAAACCATTTTTTTCATGCTACCAGAAAGGTGCTGGAACCAACCTGTGGTGATTCTTTATTTTGGGAATCTATTGAATTAAACTTCTGCGGTTCCCGAATATGGTCCTTCGAGCCGGATTTTAGTGGTATTAATGTTTAAGTAGATTCACTTGCAAGAAGACATGGAAGAAGTGTCAATAGAGCTTCTTAAGAGTCAAAGAAAAGTTTCAAGGACTAACATTACTGGAATTGAACAGACAAATAAAAGAGGTAGTAGATGTTTCACTCATCGAGTTGAAAAAACAGAAATTGCAGCAATCTATAGCTAAGTTGGATGAAATTCAAAATCAGTTAGATATGTTTGAAGAAGGAAGTGACAGGGATGATGAAGCCAGAGATGAAATGGATGAACGTTGTTGCAAGCTTCTCACGGCCTTACAAAAGCGTATAGAAGTCCTTAAGGGTGAGTCCTGTTCGACGAATACAAATATGGGTGAGTTTTCTACAAATATAAATAGGGGTGTTCAGTCAATTCTAGTTGTTCAGTTACCAAATATTAAGATACATGACTTTGACGTAAACCAAGTGAGTGGATTCCATTTTTTCAATTATTCGACGCTCTTATTATAAAACATTCCTTTTTATCTAATACAGAATAATGTATATATTTAAAGTCATTCTTAAAAGGTGAACCATTAAAATTAATAGAAAATGTCCCAATAACAAATGAAAATTTTCAGATAGCTTCAGATATTTTACATAATAGATATGAAAATAAAATTGTTGTAATTCATTCACTCTTAAATGCTATGTTAGAGATAAAACCAGTTCATAAAGGGGCAAATTCGTTAAGGGAATTTCATACAAATCTAATAAAAAATTGGAAAGCATTAAAAAATCTTAATCTACCTCCTAAACAAATTTTTGTGTTATACTGAATGTCTACAATTATTTTAAGCAACAGAATCCCTCCACTACTGTTGACAGTATAGTTGAAATTTCGTCTAAAGTAGGATATGCAAAATCATCTGTATATAAAATTTTTAAAAGAGGAGAAATCAGCTGGTATAATCCCACCCAAACCGAGAACAGGAAGACCAAAATTGTCAAAAGTGAATGTGGATAATTTTTTTAAAAATGCAATTCGTAGAATGGTCCGCTCTTTTTTTCTTAACAAACAAATACCAACTTTAGATAACCATATTTATAACTTTGATTTTGACAAAATTGGGGTGTTCCGTTTAAAAAAATGAGTCATTAATCGAAAGTAATTCACCCTGTATATTACAATATTATTTTAAACGTCGTGAAGACTAAATTTAAATATTTTAACGCACGGTACCGTATGATTCTCGTATTTATGGTCGTTTTTACACATAAATCCGCCCAACTATACTTTCCTGCCATAAATTTGAATGACTCACTTGACATACGTACTTACTTAGCATTCATCATCGTCCGCTCTACAATTTTTTTTTTCGTAATGATCCGGCAACGTCGCTGATGCACATCAGTAACGCTGGATTAGCTAATGTCTGATTGATATATTAATTACGTAAATTACGTTTACATATTATGTTGATGAATTAATTAAGGTCCCACTCTTATCATTGATTGCAATTAGTTACCTGCCGGATTAAAGGCGTATCGGGAGTCATCACATTAAGTCATCATTATCCGTAGAGGTATCTTGATTAATAATAAATATACTTATATAATTAAATACAAATCGTTCGATCAATTTACGGAACTAATTTATACCTACTGAATGGTAATTTGATAGAACTAAGAGTGATTCAACAAAAAGTTGATCCCGACCCAGGAAACTTGGAAATCAGGAGTTGGTTCAAATTTTTAAAATAATATTTTTAAAAAATTAACTCCAGTTTTAGCTTCAATTGTGCAATTTGAATCGAATGAAAAGAATTCATTCATCAAAATATTTCCGAAGAAGCTGCAGTTATGTCGACAGTTACACTCTTTTAACCAAGCTCTTGCTTATCGCATCAGGTCGACTCCGAAGCTGCTCTCACCCCTGTGCCCTTCGATCTTCTTCCTCCTTTTTCTTTATAATGCGTCTTATAAGAGTTGTAAATAGGTCCCACTTCGTTTTGCTCTCAAGCATTACTCCAACTATCCTTTCCGGCTCAGGCAGCACTACCCCAATTTCTCTACGATCTGTGTTCCAGCGAGCACATTCCCATATGGCGTGTTGTGGACTGTCTTGTACCCCGCAGCGGACGCATTGGTCATATTCCGTTTTCCCAATCCTAACAGTGAATGTTCCGAATGAACCATGACCAGTAAAGAACTGCGTGCAATAGTAATCTGTGCACCTATGTTGGCATTTTTCCCATGCGATAATGTCCGGGATTAACTTCTTCGTCAACTGCGCTTTATTTCCCTCCACCATCCACCTTTCTTGCCATTTTAACATAGTCCTCTTTCTCGCCATTCTTCTGATACCAGGTGTACCTCCAATCGTGTATCTGAATGAGGCCTCCGCTATCATAAGGTCTACGGGTGGAAATCAACCTAACCTAACCTAACCTAACCTAACCTAACCTAACCTAACCTAACCTAACCTAACCTAACCTAACCTAACCTAACCTAACCTAACCTAACCTAACCTAACCTAACCTAACCTAAACTAACGTAACCTAACGTAACCTAACCTAACCTAACCTAACCTAACCTAACCTAACCTAACCTAACCTAACCTAACCTAACCTAACCTAACCTAACCTAATCTAACCTAACCTAACCTAACCTAACCTAACCTAACCTAACCTAACCTAACCTAACCTAACCTAACCTAACCTAACCTAACCTAACCTAACCTAACCTAACCTAACCTAACCTAACCTAACCTAACCTAACCTAACCTAAACTAACGTAACCTAACGTAACCTAACCTAACCTAACCTAACCTAACCTAACCTAACCTAACCTAACCTAACCTAACCTAACCTAACCTAACCTAACCTAACCTAACCTAACCTAACCTAACCTAACCTAACCTAACCTAACCTAACCTTACCTAACCTAACCTAACCTAACCTAACCTAACCTAACCTAACCTAACCTAACCTAACCTAACCTAACCTAACCTAACCTAACCTAACCTAACCTAACTATTAATTCTAAGAAAAATGTATACAAGCGCAATAAATAAGTATTAAATTCATTATTTGCAGACCATAATTAAGGTATTTTTGTAAAAAATTGTACTTATAATTAAAGAGCTATAATTATTATTATTTGATTGGTATATTTTTTGCTGTGGTACGTTTTGTTTTGTTAATGATACATTAACACTTGCAGTATCAACTATTTAAAAGCAATGTACAAAACTAAAAACAATTAGACGTGTTAAATCACATGGATTTATTCCTAACAGGACCGAAAAACCGATGCTCGGAATACCACTAGAATAAAAAGTTGTCTGCCAGAATATATTAAAAATGCTTATATGCTGGTATAAACAACGAAGTAACTAAATCGAGAGAAAAGTAATCGTGATAATACGGGGTGTGAACGTTAAGTTCATAATGAAACAATCAGCAGATGCCAAATTCATAAATTTTACTAAGAAGTAATGTTAGAAAAACTTGTAAAACATTGCAAAAATATTAGATAAAAAATCAAGAAATTGCAGTACGAGATGAAACAAAACTTCCGGCATTTTATATTCGATAATAAATTACAAAGAAAATCACAAATTAACCCATTAGGGCATAAAGTTGAAAATTAATTTTGTTCTTGAGTTTTTTTAAGTAATATTGAGAAAAATATTTAAAAAAAAAAGAAAAAGTTATGAACATTTTTTGAATGTTTTTTATTTCTTTGTTTTTAAATGTCCCTTTAAAGGGACTCTATGCTAATTGAACAGATAAAAGTATTATTTCACAGATTATAAAAAAGGATGCCTTTAATAAGAACATTACAAGTGAAGATCCAAGCGTCACAAGAAGAAAGAGACAGCTGAACCTTCAGATAAGATGAAAAAAGTCAAAGATGAATACACTAAAAAGTTATAATCAGATATGCAGAAGGAATTAAAACGGTTACAAGCCGCTCACAAAGAGTATGCTAGGTTAGTGAGAAGCTAAAGTCAGCCAAAAGAACCAAAGATTAATAAACAAAATGAAAGAAGAATCAGAAACACAAACAAGTAGAGTTGAGAAGACTGCGAGAAGCTACGCAAAGAATCCAGACAGAATGCAAACATGAAAAAACCATGCAAAACGAACAAAAAATCAAAGACCAAACAAAAAGAAGTGTCTGTTTTAGGAAAAAACAAAAAGGGAAGGCTGCGTTTCAAAGCGTTTGGAAGAGTAACAGGAGGATTCTCCAAAAAAGTCGCTAAACAAAAGTGGCTTAAAGTAGAGTAAGTCATCAACAACATCGCTATGAGCTAGCGAGGACTGGTGGAACAGGAAGTTCGAATGGAGCATTTCTTAGAAAAAAGAAAAAATTTAGTCAAGGAATTGGAAGCTTTGGAGGAAAGGAGAAAACAAGCCGTCGAAGGGAACCAAGATGTAACTAGACAGTTACATCGAAGAGATCAAAGAAAATATTAACTACCTTCAAAAATTTATCAGCAAAACGCAACACAACATCATGGTAATCGGAGAAACAGAAAATGCTAACGAAATTGGTGACCACCGTTTACGACATCTACGAAGCTAAGTACATCATAAATAAATTGGATAACATGACGCTGGTTCTGTAAATATATCTACATCTGGATGGTCTTCTTCCTCTTTCAGTGCAGATAAAAGTTGGTGGAGAGGCAAGCTGCAAAAAATGTATAATATGTGTATCAAAATTGTCTAATCTGCATAGAGTCTCTTATAGGAAACAAGAGAAAAAAAAAGTAATACTGCCCAAAATAAGCTCAAATTTTTGCAGAAAATTATCGTTACTTAACAACAACTATATTTATTCAGAATTAAAAATTATAAAAAATATCTATCTATCTATCTATTTTATCTAATGAAAAAAGAAATGAAAACTTACCCTTTACCTTTAACCAGTACAACGTTGGATCCATGTTCACAAAAACAATACGAACATGACAACACTGTGAATTTTATCTGCAAACTAAGTTGGACAATCCTTAGTGCATAACTAGAGAATGAAATTAAAAACATTTATACGTCCTAAAAAAGTGGCGACACGAGGCCCCATTGGGTTAATTATCCACCCACTACTAGAGTATAAGATGGGGATCAAACAGGGAAATTTTATTAAATTTATATTGAACTCTTATAGAAGTTAAAACAAACAAAAAAACAGCAAATGGTACTTTGGAAAACACATAGGAAAGAATTTTGTAGCAACTCAGAAACGCAGTATACTTTGGTACAGACCAACATTCCAAATGCCTGCAAAACAAGATTTTGAACTCACGTTAGATGTTATTATTAACGACCGCGAGTTGACAGAAAACGAAATCGCTCAAATCACAAAAGGTGCCCTCACTTATTATACTGATGGGTCAAAAACAAACGAAGGAGTAGGAATAGGGATCACAGGTCCTAATATTAGGATATCCGCAGCCCTTGGAAATGCTCCAACAATATTTCAAGCAGAACTATTAGCAATAGAATTCTGTGCCCAAGAGTGCCTAAGAAAAGGCATCAACACAGCAAGAATATTTATTGCATCTGATAGTCAGGCTGCTTTGAAGGCTCCGAAGTCCACAACCTATGAGTCAAAAATAGCCTGGAATTGTAAACAATCCCTTAAACAACTGGCTAGTCGCAACAAATTAAAGTTGCTATGGGTGCCAGGGCATAAAGGAATTGTCGGAAATGAGATTGCCGATAGTCTCGCAAAGGAAGGAGCTTGTGCTCCTTTTATCGGACCTGAACCATTTTGTGGCATATCAAAAAGCCGCATAATGGAAGAAGTTCGAAAATATGAAAAGGAACTCAGTGCAGCCTACTGGAAAAATGTTCCAGGCCAAAGACAGGCAAAAAGGTTATTACTGTTAGTGTCCTCACTTTTATATTGAAAGACTTAGGACATAAGAAAAGTCAAGTGACATTTTATTTAATATAGATATTGTAGGTATAGATAAATCAATCATTGTCATATATGTGTCAAAATCTGTGAAGTTATTAAAATTACGTTTTTAATAATATTGTTTATCGTTGAAGATCCTAACTAGTTAAAGGTTCTAACAGACTGGACTTCATACTGCTTCATATAACATTGTGAGAACACTGCCAATTTAAACACAAGTAACAACAACAATTACGACCCTCTGCCCGCTACGCGAAATTACTCTTAGAGCTTCAGAAATCTGATCTCAGAGTAATCACAGGAATTCTCACTGGACACTGCTCACTCAGATACCATATCTGCAAAATGGGCATATTGGACAGTGGGACATGCAGATTCTGCGATGAGGCAGATGAGACGTCAGAACATATTATCTGCAATTGCAGAGTAATTGTTCGGCAACGCCATAAATATCTGGAACAGGTATTCCTTGATCCTGATCAGATTACAAACCTAGCTCCAAAACGGATAATGGACTTTCTTAGAAGCCTAGACCTTTTGGACTAAAATATAGATGTAGGGTATACACAAAAGATCTTATAGGTCGCAGTGTAGTAAGGTCAACTGGGCCAATCGACCCCTTCTGCAATCTACAATCTACAATCTACAACATTCCAAATATTCCTTGGTATAAAAACTAAGTGGTACCACGTAAATATATTACTACAATAAGAAGACTTCGATTTGGTCATGCATTTTATCCTGCACACCTTTATTAGATACACGTTATTAATTCTAACTAATGCCAGGATTGTCAAGAAGAAAGCGATTTGAACCACATATTTTTTGGTTGTAAAAAATATTTACAAGCCAGTAAGAATCTTATGAAAAACCTTAAGAAAAGTAACATTTTTCTTTCAGTTAACATTTGTCACCTTTTGTCATTGCAAAAAAAAGTTATTCTATAATTACTTTTCTAGTGAAACTAAAATATGTCTGTATCTTCCCTTTGTTACCTATGTTTTAACTTATTTGTTATAAACCTACTTACCGTGGCCTAGTTTTGTTTGTCTAAATGCAAAATGTTTTGATGGGTCCCTAGACAAGAAGTGTGTGTTCCTGTCTGTCCTATACTCCTTTTTTGATTTATTGATTCTGGCCGAGTGACAATTGTCCAAGCCAAAAAAAAATGCCTTGATAGAATACAACCTGCAGGAATTCGACTTGCAACAGGTCCTTCTGAACGAGGAAATAAAATCCTAGGTTCACACTATAATATTTTGATCATTTGCCTAGGAACTAGGTAAATTACTTTATAAACTATTCGATAATTACTAAGAAAAAAATGTCTGTGAATTGATTAAATCGATCAATGTTTTTAGGTTTTCATTGCTGACATGAAATTTCTAAAAACAGACTCTGTTAGAATTATCTTAGTGCCCTCGTACGTATTTTCCTTTTACGATGGTGATGTGTGATCTTACTGTCATATGAAATTCAGAATATTTTCCGTTTTTGTATATGGCTACCTTGAAAATTATCATCGAAATTACGTGGTGTCGAGAGTAGTTGTACAAGAAATGTTATATTTGTTTTCATTCCCGTTCGCACGGTATAAATATTCTTCCGCTGTCATTCTTAAAAAAAACGTCTCCGTGACGACTCATGAATCAGGTCTTTCTTTGGTTTTATGGGTGGTTTATATAATAAATAAATCGTGTTTTTATTTTTTTATAAATTGTTTATTGGTCCATCAATTAACTGGTTATAAGTTTTATTCTATAGAAGAATAATGAATCCGTGGCTAGTTGTTGTGTAATCAATGAATAATTCATTTAAAAAGAAGACAGTCGAATATTATTTCTCGACTTTAAGAAATGTAATTTTTATTTCACAATGGGCAGCCTCGCGCTTGACGTTTTGAAATATTAAGTGATTTGAAATATTGTATACGGGGAGATCTTCAAAAATATTCACACGATCATCTTATCAGTATTTTTAAAAACATTCGGATCCAGATCATTGTACAAACCTATAAATAATAGATTAAAAGTACCGATATATCTGAGTTTTCTTGTTTTTTTAGGGTTAATAGGGTTGATATTTCACTTCCATGATACTGTTAACACTGTAAAAAATATATTATGTACAATTTATTAAAAAAAAACTTTCTTACTTAAATAAACAAAAATTAATAATTAGTATCAAGTATTGTAAGAGTTTAACTGCTAGGATAGAGACCCTAAAAAGAGAAGAAAGATGAATCTGTGCCCTAGTGATGTGAAATTTGTAAAAATGTTCCACAGACTTTACAACTGCAATGAGTTCACGATAGTTAGGCAGTAGTTTTTTTCCATTTTTTGCTAATGAATTTGCTGAAATATTCTAGAACTCTTTCCTTTCCGCATTGCATTTGCGCACTATAGTTGGTGTCGGTTGTTGCTAAACAGTATCTGTATAGCATAAACGAGATTTAAAATAATAGATTTTACCAATTTCCTAGTTTTCTGTGAAAATAACTTTATACCCTGAGGTTTATTATTTATAAACGAGTCCTTCAACAAAAAGTTCACTGATTCCCCTTATAGTTTATATTTTTCTGCTTCCTGGGGGAATCTGCATAGAGAGGTTTATTGTTATTTTTGTCCAGTCACAGAAATGTTCTAGTACATTAAAAGGCTTTGCTTCGCCTTTAAGGACTAGTAGATTTGTTCTCTTTGAACCTATTATAGCCACGCAATTTTGAGTGTTTTTGTAGCCTTCCTCTACAAAGGCTTCTATGCAGTCCCAGATCAGTATTTACCTTACCTTTATTGAGTTTAAGGCTTTTATATAGCCACTTGGCTATCTGACCAATGGTCCTTGTTTTTTTATCCTAGATTAGGAGTTTTTTTCTTTAAGCATGAATAAACAAGATACGTCCCTTATGCTTTTTAATTATTTTTTTAGCTAGATATATTTCGTTTCATTTAGGCTTTTTTGACCATTATCAAGTAAAAATCACATATTTGCCCAACCAAGCTTTGACATGCAGAAATTGCAAAGGATCCTATGTAAATAACTAAACGCCATTATCTAAACACCCAAACTTTTTTTATTACACCACAATCTGCAATAGTTGAAGCAATATGACGTTTTTTAACCATTTCTACCATCCTAGACTTCAGTTTAAATTTTTATATAAAATAGTTGTCTTAACATAATAAAATAAACCCGAGGTTTTTATGGTGGAATCAATTTATCAAACTTCTAGCAACAGGGATCAATAAAATCCTAGATTTAATTTGGCAAGGAATCAACAACTGAACATTTAGAAACCAAAGAGTACAAATTCATTCCCAGGTTTACCAAAAAGCACAGAGAAAGTTTCCAGTACAGCTGAGAGTATGGAAGAAGAACTGGTGACTGTAAAGACTTCAAAAGGTGCTGGTGGTGCCATTACCTCCTCTGACTTGGGCATGGAATCCACAAGTGAACTTTTAGAAGCCGAAGAGTACAAACCCGTTCCCAGTTTTACCAAACAGCACAAAGAAAAAGCTTCCAGTACTGCTGAGACTATGGAAGAAGAACTGGTTACTTCAGAGACGACAGAAGTTGCTGGTGGAGCAACTACCTTAACTACCTTATCTGAATTGGGCATGGAATTAACAACTGAACCTTTAGAAACCGAAAAGCACAAACTCATTCCTAGTTTTACCAAAAAGCACAAAGAAAAAGACTATGGAAGAAGAACTCGTGATTGTTGATGCTTTAGTTAGAAGGTACTAGTGGTGCCATTACCTCTTCTGAGTTGGGCATGGAATCAACAATTGAACCTTTAGAAATTAAAGAAAACTTGAATGTTAGGAGACATATCACCTAAAAGAGCTAAGAGCCTTATAAAAAGGAATACTGCATACTGCCCTTTGAAGTATCACCTCAAAACAATGAGCGAATCGGAAGGTAAGAACTGTCGTTTCTGCTGAAGAGCTAAAGAAACGGAGAAACATGTACTACGCGAATGTGTAGCATTGCTCTGAAAACGGTTTAAGTTCCCATAGAAGTAGTTGCTCTAACTTCTTGTCAAATTTGGAATGTGTCCTTTAGAAAGCAGATCAGCTTCGTTAGAAGTTTTGGTATTCTAGAATTGTCAATTTATTATATTAAATAAGGAATATAGACATACGAATCATTAGATATACAATTTAAAGTGGAATTAACTCACTGCTATTGCTTTCAAACAGATGTGGAAAACGAAAATCATTGAACGGAGGAAGACCTAGACAAGTCTTCAGAAGACAGAAGAGGCACTAATTGGAAGTAATTACAAACCTCACTGCTGTTGCTCTCAAACAGATGTGGAAAACGACAATCATTGAAGGGAGGAAGACCTAGACAAGTCTTCAGAAGACAGAAGATGCACTAGTTGGAAGTAATTTTAGATTGTCTTAGGTTTTATAAGCCAGTCAGACTTCACTGCACTTCGACCTATGAAGATCTCTTGTGCCTACCTTAATCTACTAAAACTCTAGAATGCCAATATTTCTAACGAAGTCAAGCAGCTTTCTAGAGGACATATTCATAATTTCATAAGAAGTTAGAGCAACTAACACCAGTGACCAGTTTGAAGACCTACGGTCAATTTTATATCTTTTTTGCTTATTTCGAGAACGCATTTCGCTTTTTCAGGTGATGTATCTATAAACCTTTTAGCTTGTAGTGGATCCTCCTCCTACGAACGGAGTTTCTTTTGATGTGGCTTTTTGTAAGACCACAGAATGGCTCCGGACCAAGAGAAGGGTATTAGCCCCTTCTTTTGCGAGTCCATCAGCTTTCTCATTATTTATTATCCCTCTGTAACCTGGCACCCACATCAAGGTGACCTTATTGTTTCATGTCAGTTTCTTAAAAGATTGTTTCCAATCCCAGACTATTCATAAGTAAAAGAACTCAGAGGCTTTAAAGCTGCCTGACTGTCTGTAAGAATATAGATGGTTGCTCTTCAGGTGCCTCTACGGAGAAACCCCTTGGTAATAACATCTATAGCATATGCATAGTTAGACATTAGAAATAACAAACTCTTAGCTTTATGTAACATATTTTTTCTTCTTAGTTCACAATGGTGTTGAATTGTGTGCGTGCGTGTGGTAATTTATATACAAATATATTTCTTTCGAATACCTGTACTAACAGGTAGTCAACAACGGTAATGCGCATTATAAAAACGTGACTATAAATATCAACTGATGTTCCTTTCTTGTCAGAGATGCTATCAAAGAGAAGAGAGAGTTCTGCGTAACCCAACAAATATTTTCATTAACATTAGTCGAAACCACAGAATTTAATAATGTCGATAAAGTTGTGGTGGCCCCACATCTAACATCTGTGCATAACTTGCTTTTCAGGAATACACGCATTGACGGAGGAGAAGGGTTACTTTACTAATGTTATTCCTTTAATTATTTATTCTTTATTTAGGGTACAAGTTATTAAACTTTGGTTCATTTAAGATATTTGCAAATTGTCTGCACTAGGAAAACGCTTTTCTGGGTAAAGAAGCACAAAGGAATCTTTGGCAATGAGAAAGCTGATAAGTATGTCCGGGGAGGTGCAGACACCACATTGATAGAACCTGAGCTAGCGCAAAAACATTTAAAAAAGCAGCGAATAGGAAATCGGTGCAAAGAAAGTCTCTTCACTGGTGGGTTAGTTACATCTAGACGGAGACAAGCCAAACTGTTCACGACAGACCTATTCTCAAACGGACGAAAGTCAGTTAAAATTATAGTACGACTGATAATTGGACCGTGTAGACTCAATAAGTACATGAGACAGATATAGACCTCTGTAAATTGTACCTGGAAGAAAAGGATTTCACGATTCTCATCATATGTTAATGTGGAGCATGACAAGACTGCGGTTCTAGAACTTAGAGAGGTAAAAGTAGAAGCAGCAGGCTAAAGAAAATAGCCACTATCAGGATTAATGAAATAGAACGTATAGGTCGTAGTGTATCAGGCTAATGAAGACGTTTGGGGCCCTCCAAGTCCGGAATAAAGTATCGGTTAGCGTACAAGCACCTCCAAGAGTAGTGCGATACAAGAGGAGTACGGCAAGTTACCGAAGACGTTTTACTGGCATATTTTAATACTCGTATAATGGAAAATGAAAATAAATGGAAATCTTCTACAATGGGTGGTATGAATAAAACTTCGAGTATGTTCTCATGAGCATGAGCATCAAGTATGAGTTTATACTCCATTTCATATGAATAAAAATATTTCGATGTGATGAGTTTCTGCTCATTGTACATAAGAGTAGATACTCCGTATTTAATTTCTTACTTGTCATAGCTAGAGACCAGACAATTCAATTGATTGTTATCAGGAGAAAAAGTTGACTACAGGACCACCTATTTTAAATATAAAATTTATAATTAAATTAAATACTCGACCGGGCTACAAAAGTTTGTGATTGTTTGATTTGTAGCACAAGGCATGCCATTGAGTGTTACTTTTGTTAATTAATTTCTTATAAAACTAGTTTATATTACGTTTTATTAAATATATTGATTAAACGAGCAAACTTGATAGCTGTTGAAGAATATATTTAATTAAATTATAATGAATATCCCATAAATATATCCAAAACAATCGTAAAAAGGGTTTAGTCCTGGGCATTATTAAGCAAATAAATTTATACAAAATTAAATTAATTGTACTAACCCTTACTTTTTGGAAGTCCATCTTATTAAGAATAATGAAAAACTCTTCGTTTTACCAAAACTTCCAATATTTATTTAAAAAATTGCTTTATTAACTGTCATTAAAGTTAAGTGATGAAGAAGGTGATAATAAAGCTTGTGAATCCCAAATGGATCACCTATATATCTTAAAAATATTTTCATTTTATCCAAATTACATAAGGCCCCCCCTCTTGTCCCACTTGATTCTTCAAAAAAGTTATATACAAGCCACTCAACATTTTCTTTATCAAACCTATATAGTGCTTTTATAATCACGATCACACGTAATTTTTCTTGGCTTATAATATTTTTTTGAACGCAAATTAAACATAAACTCAGCTATAGCTGTGCCACGATCAAACTGAACTCTGCTAACTATTAGACTCTAAATTTATGGAGTATATTCTCATCCTAAAGAGTATAAACTTATTTTTATTCATACCAAAAATGAGTATATTCTCACAACAAATAGGAGTACCTACTCATGGCGAGTATCTACTTCTGATTTTTATTCATACCACATGGAGTACTTACTTAAAAATTGTGAGTATAAACTAGATGTTCATTTTTATTCATACCACTAATTGTGGTCACGATACTCTACGATAAAATCCGAGTTAGTTATTGGAAAAAATTTGGATATAAGCAAATTTTTAAAGTTACGTGCCTTTCTGAAAAAGACAAGCGAAGGATATACTGTCGATGCGACGAATTGGTAAAAATGAAGACTGTGGACATTGAGGATAAAGAAAATATAATAATTATCAAAATCCCAGACAGTAAAACAACTTTTACAAAAATTGGTCCAAACTACATTAAACTGCGGCCTGAAAATTTCACAGAAAACCTATTTTTGATAAAGTACCAAAATGGAAAGTGTTACCGAAGCGTCATGAGAATACTTTCGATCAGCGCAGCAGCCCAAAAAATAGTAAATTTAAACGATGCAAGCGCATACATGGGTCACTGTTTACGACGAACTTCAGCAACACTTTTAATTGATGGAGCGGAAATCTAGAATGCCTCAAACGACATTGGAGCTGGAAATCAAGCACAGTTGCCGAAGGATATACAGTGTGTAAAAGCCAAATGGAATAAATTAATTATTTCGGTTACTGTACATATTTATAAAACATCCCGAAACACGTCAAATTTAAATTATAACTTGACATTCTTTAACGTGAAAATGCAACCCCTACCTTCAACCCCCTTAGAATGATAGGTACAACTCCCAATTTTTTAAATGGGAAGTATAGGCTTGTGATATATCATTTGAAAGGTCTCTTCATTCTCTATTCAAAAATGTTATTGTTTTTAAATTTAATGCAAAAATTAACATAAAAAAATTAAAATCATGTTGTTACCGAAATTCGCTACAATACAATCAAAAACTAAAATGTAATGCAAAACGTAATAAAATGTAGAACACGAAAAAGAACTATGAATGTTAATGAAGTAGATGTTCAAAATGTTCTCCGCGAACGTCTTGGCAACATCTTAATCTCAAATAAAACTGTCTTCTAACATTATTTAACATATCAGGCGTGATCGACCTAATCGCAAGCGTTATTCGTTCTTTTAAGTCATTTAAATCAGAAGGTTTAGTTTTGTACACATGGCTCTTCACATATCCCCATAAAAAGAAATCTAATAATGTAAGATCAGGTGATCGCGCTGGCCATTCAATCGATCCTCGCCTCCCTATCCACTGATTGGGAAATATTGTATCGAGGTACTGCCGGACATTAAGTTGGTAATGTGGTGGTGCTCCATCCTGCTGAAACCATATCGTATTCGCTGGAGGGTTACCTGGATCAGGATATATATTTGCCAACGTTGGAATGACATTATTTTGAAGTAGTGCCAAATTATTGTTGCCATTCAAGTTGCCCTCAATAAAAAAGGGATCAATGATATTGTTCCCTCCATTCGCTGCCCAAACATTAACCTTTTGAGGGTATTGAGTGTGTTCTTCTCTCATCCAGTGAGGATTTTCCGTGGACCAGTAGCGGCAATTTTGCCGATTAGCATGACCGTCTTCTAATTGGATAATATTGTTATCCAACATGTCCATCATTTGCTCACAAAAAAAAGTTCTATCAAAATCGTCTTCCATGAGCTCCTGAGTAGGTATCATCTTATACGGATGCAATTTATTTTCTTTTAATATGTTTGCTATCGATGTATGGCTAGCATTGAATGTAGTGGATGCCTGTCTACTCGATGTATGTGGGTTTTCCTGAAACTCAAGCAACACATCTAATTTGAGTTCATCACTAAGTGCATTGGCAGCTGCTTTTTTTATCTGCCTTACATGACCAAACTCGCGAAACTGCTTTTCTATTTAACTTATTGTTCCTTGGGATATAGGCGGTAAATTAGGAAATTTCTCATGAAATAGGCGAGTGACTTCCTGTTGTGTTCGGATGTTATCTCCGTAACCAATCATTTGTAAAACTGTTATTTTATGCATTTCCGTTAATCTAACCATTTTTCAGAATTGAATTGAACAAACTTTATACTTAAATTACAACAATGGCAACTTAATTAAAACAATTTACTACTGCTTGTTAAAATAGCGTTGCCACGGAAATTCTTTAAAGTTTTTTAATGGTTGCCATCTAAAAATCACATTGCTATGGTTTTTGTTCACTTTCTCATTATCAAGACCTAAACTGGAAATAAGTTTTAAGTATATTGTAATAAGTTTCGAGTATATTTTAGCGAATTTCGGTAACAACATGATGTTAATTTTTTTTATGTTAATTTTTTAATCAAATTTAAAAACAATAACATTTTTGAATAGAGAATGAAGAGACCTTTAAATGGTATATCACAGCAAGCCTATACTTCCCATTTAAAAAATTGGGGGTTGTACCTGTCATTCTAAGGGGGTTGAAGGTAGGGGTTGCATTTTCACGTTAAAGAATGTCAAGTTATAATTTAAATTTGATGTGTTCGGGATTTTTTATAAATATGTACAGTAACCGAAATAATGAATTTATTCCATTTGGCTTTTACACACTGTATAGAGGATTCAATAAGAAATAAGAACCATAATGCTTAAAAAATTTTAAACCCTCATGATTCACCAAAATCGGGAATGATTGCTTAAAGTTGTGGTCGACCATCAGTATCATCAACAATTACCAATGCGTATCAAGAGTCGGGAACATTTTTGCACGGTTTCAATTTTGAAAATGCTTCATAGCTAATTGTACTTTTAATATTACTATAAATAAAAATTATGTTTAATTGTTGTTAATGACATTTTTATTGTTGCTATGTGACATGTTTCAATTGTTGCCATGACAACATTTTTCCCTCCGCCGCAAAGAAATGGAAAAAAAATTGCCGGCGGAGACATCAAACTTTGACAGGATCAAGTTAGGTAAGTAATGTCATCATTATTTGACGTTTGAAGAAAAACTATATTTAATTTAGGTTAATTAAAAAAAAACTTGTACTAAATTTAGATTTTTCACATTACTCGTGATGAGCTGTCAAAGATGAATAATAAAATATATCTTACTGACAAAAACGTGTTTCGGTGGCCTACACCCATGATCTCAACGTATTAATTCTTTAGTATTGTGTAAAAGACCCCCCCATCGAAGTAACTACTAAACGAATATCACTGGAACCTACAGTGGTCGGTCATTTTTGTCCAGCCCCTCCCCATTAACTAATAACACTCAACGAAATCACTCACCATGAATAATGTACAGTCGTTCATGTTCTTTTCTTGTGTGTTTCAACAATCCCTCATTAAATTAACACCCGAGAGCTCTCTCGGTTTGTTGAATATTCCGCATGATTTATGTCTGCTGATCATAGTTCCGAACATCATTTCTCTTTACAAATTTAAAATTGATGTTCGGCGTTAAGAAAGTACTTTAACTATGAATAGGTAACGAGGGAATTTCGTTATTGGCAAATAAATATGATCCGTCTCCGTTACCTGTTAAACTTGAAGTGTAAGTGTACACGGGAAAATTGAAATGTTTAGAGCCTCGTTTATAGAATATGTGAAAATTATACATTCCAAATAAGTACCTATAATATAATATAAAATATATAACTACTAATAAACTGATAAACTATGATTCAGTTATGGATTTTGAATTTCGTGTTAGTTTTTTTTGGAAATTAAACCACAAATCATTATTTATGTTTTTATTTTGACGTTTCGGTATCGTTCTAGCTACAGTAGTAGTTATCAAGAAGTTTAGTTTTTAAATGACACTTCAGAAAAACCATACATTAGTTATTTATTGTACCGGGTGTCCGAATAAGAACGGCTCTCGGCCATATATCAGTAACCATTGATAGTACAGCTTCGGGAAAAAAAATTTTATGATAAAAATGGCCTCGAGAAACACCTGGAAATTATTTACAGACTCGTAGGTCTACCGCTAGAGGGCGTAATTTAATACTAAGAATTAAGAAATCAAAATTTTACAAAAATTGCCTCATTAAAGGGCATTTTTAATGCGGTAATCAAATTCTACGAGCAATTCTGCGTATTTTTGGTTTCAAAAGTTTTAGTCTATCTTTTCAAATATAAGGTGGGGGAGAGTGGGAACATTATTTTAGAAAAAGGTCTGTAAGTCCGGTCCTGTTTAACCGATCTTTGCAAACTTGTTCTTGTTGATAACAGCTTTCTTCCACCAATATTATAGTTATCATTTCCAAACAACCTAATAAGTGACGTGCCCGCTAGAGGGCGAAACTTTTTTTCTTTTTTTAATCTAGTTCTCTTTGAAAAATATTAAATAGAAGCATGCAATTTTAACCATGAATTATAAAATTAGACCAAATTAGCAAAAAAATGGTGAAAACTGCATGTCAATATCTTTTTCCTATCCCGAGATATCAGAAAAACGTGTAAATTTTAAGTATTTTCCTTTGAATATTAGAATACTCTGGTTATACTGAACGGCATTTAATAATTTTACTTTACTTTGTTTAATAATTTGACACATGTCTGCGTGCTTTGTTTTCCATGGCCCACTACTATTATTATATTTTTTCCATTTCAATTACCTTACAGGCGTTTACCGGTGACAGTAACAGTGATATTGAAATATTTAAAAACATCATAAATAGGACAAGAACATTCAATTTTAGGAAGTCCAAAATTATTAAATGCCGTTCAGTATAACCAGAGTACTCTAATATTCAAAGGAAAATACTTAAAATTTACACGTTTCTGATATCTCGGGGCCGAGAGCCGTTCTTATTCGGACACCCGGTACAATACGATAAAATTGTACTTTATCTTTCAGATCGTTTTTTAGCGTCGAGATGGTCGTATTATTCGATGCTGAAGGATATCTTGTTGGTGAATGTAAATTATGACATTTCTAAATTCAGCAAGTTAACCACCTTACTTTACTAAAAATCTTGAGTGGAATATGCAAAGCTAAAAAGTCCAAAATCCTGAAGTCAGATGACATTAAATTTCTGACAGATGCTCCTGATACGTCTATTTGTTGTCTTATTCTATTGCCCGAATCCCAAGCCGGATTCAGACAGGGACGTGGTTGTATTGATAATGTTTTCACCCTTAGCTCAATTATTCAGTTGCACATTAGATTACGAAAACGCAGGATGTTTGCCATTTTAGTCCAGGCGTGCTGTACTTTTAGACGGAAATTCTGAGACCTGGAATGTAACAGTTGGAGGTGGTAAAGGGGCTTATAGCACATGAAAAAAAAATACATTAACTATTTCAATTATCATCATAAACTTTTTAGGGGTGAAAAAGTGTGAAAAAGGATAAAAAACTGAAGTATTGCTGTTTATTGCGGCTAAAATTGACGTCAAAATGAAAAGTGTCCAATAGAAAAGTTGTAGATCATGTAAAAATCTAAAACTTTTCTTTTGGTAATTTTCTCACATAACCTCAATTTTTCGAGGAAAATGAAAAAAAAAACGATTTTTCGTTTTTAATTTTTAATTTTCCAACAGATTCGTCAATCTTGATGAAACTTGGTAAAAACTTACCTTTTTATGTCGAAAATAACCTCGAATTTTCTCAACCTTGTGACATAGTTATTTTCCGAGAAATTTGATTTTTCTGGAAAAATCTTTTTTTTTTCAACTGTAAAGTTTGCTCGGAAAATATTATTGGAAAAGATTTTCCTGGGGCTCATTTTTTTCGTTTTTACGTCTACTTTCACATGAAATAAAAAAAATACACCTCTTATTTAAAAATGTGCTCAAAAATGATTAAAAAGCAAAAAATAAATTTTGCAATAGCTAAATTTGCAATAATTGTTAAATTTTTGTTATAAAATATTAAAATATGCAAAAGCCGACTCTTGCATTACATTCTACGGAAAAAATTATAATGAGTATACCACAAGGAACATACAGAAGATATTTGAATTTCCCCTTGCTGATTTGTTTTAGCTTCTGTAACAGTGCGCTGTGTTTTTTAACTGTGATAAATCACAGCTTGCGTAAACTAGATCTAACACTGAAATTTTTACAAAGATTACCATCGTTAGTTTCCACATATGGCACTCTCTACCCAGTAGGTCTACATTCTTAATACTCTCTCCAACATATTCCTTTCTATCCTGTACTTCCTCTCCCCTCTCTAAACCGAAATAACGTACAATAAAATCGAGCTTACCTCCTCCGCTAGTATCTTTCTCTTCTAGTTAGAGCCCCTATTTTTGGCTTAATTCTACAAAGTGCCACTGTCCTTTCCTTCGCTTTTGTGCACATATTCCTGACATAAGCTGTACAGAAGCCTCTCGCATGGAAGAGAGGTCAGGAGCAGGTGTTCTGATAGAGAAAGTAGGGGTTCGAAAGAGCTATGCTCTTGGTAAATACTCCACGGTCTTCTAGTCAGAAATATTTGCCATCTTTAAAGCAGCAGAACTAATAGAAGAACGGGACAACTCAAGAAGCCCCGTCAGCATTTGCTCAGATAGCCAGGCCGCTCTAAAGGCGATGATTGCTCCAGGACTAGCACGGCACTAGTCCAGGAATGCGCAAATAACCTAGACAGACTGGCCTGAAGACGCGATGTAACCCTATTATGGGTACCGGGATATAGAGGTATAGTGGGCAACGAGCGGGCAGATGAACTTCCAGGTCTAAGCAGAACACAAACCTCAACTTTACTCAAGGAATGGGCGGAGAGAGAATTAGAAGATCAATGGACCAACTGCACTGGTCTAAGGCAGGCCAAACAAACAATCGCCTATCCTGACAAAGCTAGGACAAAGTGGTTACTGGATAAATCCAGATCACAGCTGCGCTTGCTTGTCGGAGTCCTTACTGGCCACTGTGGACTTAGCAGTCATCTACACCTTTTGGGCGTAGTCAAAGACCCAGACTGTCAAAAAGCTGTGGTGAGGAGGAAACTTCTTACCACTTCCTGGGCACCTGTGAGGTGTACGCACAACT
>CM068990.1:44759287-45027102 GCA_035357415.1 Ophraella communa | reverse complement strand
TGTTCCTTCTTTTTTTAGTATCTCTACTAAACAGCGATTTCACCTATAAAATAAATCAGTTATATCTTGGAGTTAAGATGACATATTAACTGGATGACAGAAATGTCAATCCAACAACGTTTTTAAATCTTGTATGTATGTATGTATGAGTTAGGGGTGATAATTACACTGCGACCTATAGGATCTATTGTGTCCCCCCCTTACTTGCCATGTTCTGATATTTTCTCAGACCTATAGCAGCTCTTCGAGTCCTATTTTCCTGAGGAAGTTTAGGACATCGTCGGGCTTCAAATCAGGTAAATCCCCTTCCTCTATTTCATGTGCTCCTAGGTATCTAGCCCTAGAATTTTGCAAGGCAGGGCATTCTGAGAGTATGTGTATTGAGGTTTCATCCTCTTCCTCACAGAATCTACACTTTGCTTCATCTGCTAACCCTAGTTTCTTCATGTGGCTTCTTAACCAGCAATGCCCGGTTAATATTCCCGTTAGAATACGGAGCCTTTTTTTACTGAGGTTGAGGCAGCTAAGAGATCTCTTCTGGTCATAGTTCCCCAGTAGTATCTTAGATTGCCTCAGTCCTTCCAGCTGATTCCAGTACTTGGATTTTTCTTTCTCCATTTCCTCCCTTAGTTTTCCTAAGATTACTCTACTGCTGATCCCACAAGATGGTTCTGGTTTCAAATGTGGGGTTTCAGCTTCTTTTTTTGCCAGCTTATCTGCTGTTTCATTCCCCTCTATTCCTATGTGCCCCGGGACCCATAGGAGGGTGACAGTGTTCTTCTGGCCTAGTTCATTTAGTTTGCCTAGGCATTCCCAAACCATCTTCGAACTGATTATATTTGAGCTCAGCGATTTGATGGGTGCTTGACTATCCGACATGATCACAATCTCTTGTCTGCGGTAGTTTCTTCCAATATTGAATTCCACACATCTTTCGATGGCGCGGACTTCTGCTTGAAAGATGCTCGGGTATGTGCCCAAGCTTTCTGAGTATTTGGCTCTCGGTCCAAAAACACCTATCCCAGTTCCCTCGTCTAGCTTGGAACCGTCTATATACCACTTTATGTTATTGTGGTTTAAATTCTGTATGGTGTATTCATCCCATTCAGAATTATTACTCAACTTTGTGATGAATTTTCTCACAAAGTTGAATTTCTTTGGCATATCATCTTGGGGCATTTCCCAAGTTTGATCAAAATGAAGTGATCGAGGTTTTTCCCAGATAATTCCTTCTTTGATCATTCTATATATCTTTTTCTTCCTTACACTTTCTAACAGAATATGCAGTGGGGTTAAGTCCCCTCCATTGCAGCAGTGGGGCCAGTTCCCATTGCTCCAGTGATACATGAACAGGCTACTCTCTGAATCTTCGAGAGATTTTTCCTCGTCGTACTCAGATTAGCCCTTGCTCCCCAAGCCACTGCCCCATATGTGATTATTGGTCTCACTATTGCTGTGTACATCCATTGCAGAATACGTGGGTTGCATCCCCAGTTCTTCCCTGCAATGTTCCTACACACCTTGGTTGCTTTGTGTTATACTTCGTCTTCATGTTTGTTCCAGAGTAACCTGCTATCTAGGATTAGCCCTAGATATTTTACCTCTATTTTCCACTCGACGATGTTCTCCCCTATTTTTATGATTTTTAGATTAGGTTTCTTTTTCCTTGTAAAGGCTACTAATGTGGTTTTGGTGGGGTTAATGCTGAGTCCCACCGAGTCACACCATTGTTTCGCAATGTTCAATCCTCTTTTGCCAGGATAACCATGTTGTAAGAATACCCTTGACATGGTATGCCTTCCCTAGTCAATTGACAGAGCAGACTGTCCACAGTGAGACTCCACATAAGTGGGGATGCAACTTCCCCCTGTGGACAGCATCTGGTCACATTAATGAAGATAGTGTCTTGTCCTGCCTCCATTTCTGCGATTCTTGTAGATAGCAGTTGCGACATCCAAATGGACGTCGTTCTATCTACTCCTTTCTCAATCAGTGCTCTTTTGACTGCCTCATGTGGCGTATTGTCAAAGGCTCCTTCTATGTCTAGAAAGGCACATACCACGGTCTTTTAAATCTTAATGATACAAAAATCCACGGTTTTGTGTTGAAAGGCATTTTTTGATATCTTCTAAAACAACCTATACAGGGTGTTTCCTTAAGTAATCTAAAATATTATATGGGGCGCTTCGTTACTCAATTTTAAGACGAAAAGTTCATATAAACATGTATGATAGGTGTTGTCGTTTATGAGATACAGGGTGTTGAATTTATTGTAATAAGTCAGTTCTGATTGTACGTGAAATTAATTTTTCCCGGTGACGCTACTGGTTTTTAGAAGTAATACGCAAAAACATGCTTATTCTAAGTGGCCTTTGAAATAATGTTGACAAGTGTCAAATTTGAAAACCAACGCAAAAATCGTACATTTTTATTTGATTGACTCTGTGTTTAGTTAATAACTATGCCAGTGTTTACTAATGTTGAAATGGCTAATATGCATTTTATTTTTTGTACGGATTAGCGAATGGTAATGCCTTAGAAGCTAGACGTACGTATGCCCAGCGTTATCCAAATAATCGTTTACCATGTTCAGATACGTTTACTAAGTTACATATTCGTTTACAAGAAACTGGAACTTTTGCTAAATCGAACAATATTATTGGACGACCCAGAACTGTGAGAAATCCCCAATTGGAAAACCAGATTCTTCAAATTAATGACCAACATCCAGAAACGAGTACAAGAAAAGTTGCAGATGAAGTAAATGTTAGTAATAAAACTGTTTGGAATATTCTAAAAGATAATTTATTGTATCCATATCACGTTCAACGTGTTCAACATTTGTTACCTACTGACTATCCATTACGCATACAGTATTGTCAATGGATTTTACGTGAAATCGCGAACAATCCGAATTTTGTGGCCAATATTCTATTTACGGATGAAGCCAACTTTTTCTAGACATGGGATTATGAATTTTTCATAATGACCACATATGGAGCAGATGTAAATCCACATACCATAAGTGTAAAACGATTTCAACAAACATTTTCGGTCAATGTTTGGCTTGGCATCATCGATGATTATTTAATTGGACCATTTTTCCTTCCTGTACGGTTAACCGGTGAGACATACCAACATTTTCTAGAAAATGAACTTCCACTTCTTTTTGGAAGATGTACCTATTATTATTAGAAGGCGCATGTGGTTCATGCATGACGGAGCTCCTCCACATTTTTCAGTGATTGTACGCGAGTTTTTAAATAATGTTTTCCAGGCCATTGGATCGGACGAGGATCTCCACACCCGTGGCCCCCTAGATCACCTGGACACAATCCTCTGGATTTTTGTGTGTGGGGATATTTGAAATCGCTTGTTTACACAACACTGATATTAAACGTACAAGATCTTCAAAATCGTATCATAGACGGCTGTAATGTTATTCGTAACAATCCTGGTATCTTCGACCGTATTCGACAATCCATTAGACATCGAGCGGATTCTTGCATTTTAGCTGGAGGTGGAGATTTTGAACATTTGCTCTGAAATGTATTATTTTTTCTTTATGTTTAACACATGTTGCTTGTAATAAAATAATAAAAAAAATGTAAATCAGTAAGCGTCACCAAGAAAAATTAATTTCACGTACAACACCCTGTATCTCATAAACGACAAGACCTATCACACATGTTTATATGAACTTTTCGTCTTAAAATTGAGTAACGAAGCGCCCCATATAATATTTTAGATTACTTAAGAAACACCCTGTATATCGAACTTTGGCGTAAGGTTGGTACACCCTATATGAGTGTTGTAAATCTTGTATTTGTTTATAATTTATAGGAGCTTGACGTTTCAATATTATGAAAAAATAAAAATTAAAAATAATTGTTCCCCTAGTATGATTTTGTACATCACAAACTATGAACATTAACACCCCATTGATATTTATCTTTTTAGACATCAGAAGAAAGATTTTCAATATTATTAAATATGAAAGATACTTTATAAATAAATGTTATCTTACCTTATCGAGACTGCTTTTCTTTTCAGGCTTCGGTGGCTTCTTCTCGCTTTTCTTCAAAGTGGAAACTTCATTTTTATCAATTCTAGGGTCGTAATGCGAGCCATCATCGATACTCCTTTCTCTAGGAATATATTCATTAGTCTTTAACTGAGTTTTATATTCCATAGTTTCTACATGTCTATACGGATCGTCTTCTCTTGAAACGGCTCTGTCGGAGTCATAATCACTCTTTTTTCTTTGACTGACATTTTCCTCAGTGTGCTGCCTTTCGCTGGCTATCAAAAGTGAGCTAGCAAAACCTTCGTCTTCACTTTCATTGCAATACTTCTTTCTCAGTCTCGGTCTAGATCTGTAATAATCTCCAGAATCTTTTCTAAAATCATTTTCAATACCCGAGTCGACGAATCTTTCTCTTCTATCGTTTTCTTCGTAATAATCAGAACGGTAATTCGAGGAACCAGTTCTCCTTTCAATATTTTCTCTTTGAAGTAAATCTTGATGTGATCTATAATTCTTGTATTCATCTCTTTTGTAATTTTCTCTTGTTCCATACCTTCTATTCTCAGGAGATGAACTGATATGTGAATCAAAACTCTTTGGTTCATTGTCGAAACCGTTTTCGTAGTCCAAGTTATTTTCAAAATACTGTCCATATCCGTATTTGGTTTCTTTAGTTCTAGATTTTCCATATTCATCTGTTTTTGTTTCGGACGTATATTTTTCAGTGTATCCAATAGGACTAGAAGTGCCGTTTTTAAATTGTTTCGAGGTAGTTTCGGAAATATAAATATTTGTAGGGTACGTATTTTTTAAATATTCCGGAGAAGTGCGTATAGAATTGTCGTTTACTCTACGATTTATTCTCGATTCTAATTGATCCCTTCTTGCCGCTAAGTCACTTCGACCGTTTGATAAGATGGTTGAAGTAAAATGATGTTCATGGGATTCTGTGAAATTATCTCCTCTTCGTTTTGAGTCCATTCCATCTCCACGACCTCTTACAGAACAGTCTAAATGGCTGGAGTATCCGTTTTGGTATGCTGGATTTGTAAATTTGGGAGTAATTGGACTTTCGTTGTGAAACTTGTCGACTTCGTCGAAGTCTTCTTCGAAGCGTGTTGGAATCTTGAAGCTTCCATGCTCTTCGTACCCGAGTCCTTCGTCAGAATCTGAATGCGTATTTTTTTTACTACCATTATACCTTGTGTGTATCGTTTGTTTAAGAGGAATTATTAGGGCAAACGACCTGTGCGTATATTATTGGACTACCCGAGGTGGGTGAAGTTTCATTAGACATACATTTGTCCGGACTTAAACCTCTCGTATAAGAAAATGGTTGATTATTGTTGTGTTGAACAGACGCGTGAGGTGTAATCAAAATATTTGTTTTTAGAGGAGGAGGAGAAGTTGAATCGCTACTTAACCTCTTAACCAGTGAGTTAACTTTTCGACCTTTAGTTAGAGGAAGTTTTTCCGGTGGCATTTGGCTGCTGTGGATCATTTTTGCAGTTTCTTTTGGATTTCTTAAACTATTAATGGTTTCTTTTATTATAGGTCCTGTATTATCCTCAATTTGTTTTTCTGGTACATTTATATTGGATGTTTTCTTAATTTTAGTGTCAATAGATTTTTTCGATTTGTTAACTTCATTTGGTAGTTTCTTTTTCTGAGTAATATATCTTAGTTTTCGAGCCAGCAGTGAATTTTTAAATTTCTTTCCTTTGTTTGAAATTTGTTCGGCTTTTTCCACATCTATTATAATGGGTTGCGGTGGTTTTTGTTCCTCGGAAGGTGGTACTCTTATTCCCGTCTCTTTGTACAACTCTTCGTCCACTTCATCGATGAATTGCTTTAATTGCTCAGTGATGCTTTCTTTCTTCTTTTTTCTTACGAACCCTTTTGGTGCTACATTTTCTTTGTTATGATCAGTCTCGTCTTTATCGTAATCTAATTCCGGAGCAGAAAAATAATCTTCTCTTTGTGTTACTTCTATAATAGGGGAAAGTTGTTTCTTTTCATTTTTTCTTTTTAGAAAGTCTGCGCTATCACTGCCCGACCGTTTGCGAAAATTTCTGTTGTTGCTACGGTCTTTGACGTTCGTAGTCGATAAATCACTAACGGTTCGACGTAAACTTGACTTTTTTGGCACTAGTGGTTTTTCCTTCTTGAATATATCGAAAACCGAAGGCTTTTTAGAGGATTTTAATGCGGCAAATGTACGGGGCGGTTTTTTGGGTGGCACAATTTCGATGGATACTTTTTTAATTCTGTTACGATCCAGGGACCCTGAGAAGTATTCCTTTTTCTTTTTTCGATTTTGAAGAGTATAGAATTTCTCCGAACTGGCACCTGAAAGAGAAATTAACAAAATAAGATTTAAAATAAATTATGCTTTATCTAAATTTTAAATATAGCCGTTGGGGCATATAGCCCAGGAAGTAGTTGTTTTTTCATAGAAAACGGTCAAGCTTTGTATAGAAACTGTTAAGTTTCTTTACCCTGGGTGCAGGTGGAAACAATTTTCCACTTTTTCAGTTTTTTATTGAATGCACCTTATAGAAATTATTTCTTGATTGTTAATGTATAATATGTTGCTTCGAATTGGTACAGGGTGGGCAAAAATACAAAGATTTACTTACAAAGTAATTAAGAGTAACGAATAAACGTAATAAACACATTAAATGAAATTATGTAATGTTATACACCTACTTTGATAAACTATCAAGAACATCCAGCGTTATTCTTAATAATTGTATCTTACAGCTTTTATTAGTGACCCAAGCCCCTGGACTATAAAAATCTTTTTGTTTGGCATTATTTTTTACCATTCTTTTTATTTGACATGTATGTCAAAAACATTGAAGCATAGTTTCGTATTGTTAACGTTTTAGAGAAAGTACGTTCGTGAATTTTTTTACAAAATGCCTTTAACCGAAAGTGACAGGATTGAAATATTAATGATGATGCGAACTCACGAGGTATGCCGATTATTCCATAAAATTCACCCAGATCGTGACCCTATTTCACAATCTACGGTAAGTAGAATAGAGCGAAAATACAGAGAATTAGGACATGTGAAGGATGCAGCAAAAGCAAGGTAGACCAAAGATTGATGAAAGTATTCAACAAGACATAATTTTGTCGGCTGTAGAAAATCCACACTGTACAGTGCGAGGATTATCTAGGGATTTTGGTATTGGAAAGTCTTCAGAAACATTTTCAAAAAGGTAAAATACCATCCTTATAAAGTACGTCTAATCCATGAATTGGCTGAAGACGACTTTGACCAAAGAACTGAATTCTGCGAGTATATGATGAACAAAAATAACAATTTCATTTATAACGTTTTATTTTCGGACGAAGCCACGTTTTATTTGAACGGTCATGTTAACCGGCAAAACACCCGTTATTGGTCTGATAAAAATCCACACTGGATGCAAGAGAACATATGCAAAGACCACAAAAAACTAACGTTTGGGCTGGTATTGCGAGAAATACCATTATTAGTCCATATATTTTTGATGAAAACTTAACAGGAGCATTATATCTAGATTTCCTACAAAATACAGTAATTTCTGATCTAATCCAGCTGTTTCCTGATATTCAAGTACCCACTAATGTAGACCGCAGAATCTGGTTTCAACAGGATGGCGAACCGCCACATTTCGCAACTTTTCCACAAAGGTGGAGAGGAAAAAGGGGACCAGTGGAATGGCCTGCTAGATCACCTGATCTGGGCCCATTAGACTTATTTTTATACCTATTTGAGTTTGAGTCAAATTTGACACTGAAACCTATCTGTAATAGGCATGCAAAACGATAGCGAGTCGGTTCTGGCGGAGGGTCACAGTTCTAACCTAACCTAACATACCCATTTCGGGTCAATTGACCATGTAAAACGTAACCTAACCTAAGCTAACCTAACCTAACCTAACCTAAGCTAACCTAACCTAAGCTAACCTAACCTAACCTAACCTAACCTAACCTAACCTAACCTAACCTAACCTAGGTTAGGTTCAATGTGAGCGGGGCGTTTCCCACCCCTCCACTGCGGCCAAACTAGGGCCTATTGTGGCTCACCCCTAAGGGTCACAATTCGCCATCCAGTCTGCACTTCTTAACAAAGTCCAAGATCGATTTTGGCGAGACTTGTCTAAAGTCGGTAGGCTCTAGCCGTATGAGGCCAAACGAGCGGAGCCTGATCATTTCTAACGCGGGGCAATAGCAAAGAATGTGCTCTGCCGATTCGTCTGCCACACTGCAGTAGCGACAGTCCGACGTATTGCTCAGACTAAAGCTTCCTCAGGTGGTTTCTCGAACGACAGTGTCCAGTCAACAGTCCAGTAAGAATGCGTAGGTTACTTCTACTCAATTCAGGAGCTGTGCTGTTTTTCTGCTCGAAGGTTGAGATATAAACGCTTTCGAGTGGGTAAGCCCCGATATATTCTCCCAGTGCAGAAGGGTTTCCCTCGCTGCCCAGCTGTAGATAATGTCCTTGGCAGTGCTTTTGCTATGCCAAGGAATAGTTCCGGTCCAATAAACGCGGACTCCGTTCCCTTTTTTGCCAGAGTGTCAGCTCTTTCATTTGCCCCTCCACTCCCGCATGCCCTGGAGCCCAGAGTAGCGTTACTCTGTTATTTGCTCCAAGGTTGTTAAAGGGATTCGATACAGCTCCACACCAGCTTTGAATCAACCCGGGTAGAATTCAGTGGCTTTTAACGCTGCCTGGCTGTCCGAAATTATGTATATGCATTTGTTTACCAGGGGTTGGGCAATCAACTCCCTTGCGCACAAATCTATAGCAAACGTTTCCGCCTGAAAGATAGTAGCGTACTTACCAAGGTTTATTGAAATGTCAACTTTCGGATTTCTGCTATACACCCCGGCTCCCACACCCAGTGAGTTTTTCGAGCCATCCCGTGTATACAACGCAGTCGGACCCAGAGAAGGAGATTGCACCTCCTTTCCATTCGTCCCTACTTGCAGGAATAGGACGTTAAAGGCCCTTTCCACGTGTACTCGTGTGGCAAGCATGTCTGATACCATTCCAAGGACTTGGTGGGAATTTAACTTCCCCACTAGTCCCGCGTGGTCCCCAAAGTGCCTCCCCCGTTATCCTGGTTACCTATCGACTTGGCTCTGTAAGAGACCATCCTAGCCCTCCTTCTCCAAAAGAATGGGGAGTGGAGTTAAACCTAGGAGTCTCTCCATTGCCGCCGTCGGAGTGGTGGACATAGCGCCCGTAATGGCCACGCATGCAGTTCTCTGCAGACCAGACAACTTCGCTGCAGCAGCTTGTTGTAGTCCTTTCGACCCCCAAGCCACTGAGCCGTACGTGACCATTGGTTTTATCACCGTTTGATAAATCCAGTAAATCTGTTTGGGATTCATTCCCCATGATTTTCCACAGACCCTTCTGAGATTCCAGAGGGATACCCTGGCTTTGTTTATTGTTCTCTCCAGATGGGAGTTCCAGGTAAGTTTTCTATCTAGGATTACCCCCAGATATTTTACCTCCTCCGCAAAAGGAATGAGTTCACCGTAAAGAGTCGGCTGTCGCAGATTATCCAGCTTCCTCCTTTTGGTGAACGGAATAATTACTGTTTTGTGGGGGTTTACCGACATCTGCTCCTCCTCACACCACCTGTGTACTATATTTAGGGCCATTTGAAGGATCTCCGAGATGGTCTCCTCAAATTTTCCCCTTATTATTATAACCAGATCGTCCGCATAGCATTGGAAATCCACTCCCCGCAGGGAGAGAGTCCCAAGAAGCGAGTCAACCAGGAGTGACCACAGAAGTGGCGATAGAACACCCCCCTGTGGGCACCCCCGAGCCGCCCTGAATCGAACAGTCTCTCCCTGCAGTGATGACACTACGTACCGATTACCAAGCATGTTTTTTATCCAGTTACAGATAATCCTGTTTACTCCCCTGCGCTGAAGAGCAGCACATAGGGAGTGAGGTAGTGCGTTGTTAAATGCTCCCTCAATGTCTAGGAAGGCTGCCAGCGCAATCTCTTTGTTATCAAGAGAGTGGCTGATTTTTCCTACGAGGTTGTTAAGTGCCAAATCCGTGGACTTCCCAACCTGGTAAGCATATTGGTGGGGATTCAAAGGAAAATTCCTAAGGTTCCCCTCCCTAATGTGCCTATCTAGAATTCTTTCTAGAGTCTTTAGTACGAACGATGTGAGGCTGATCGGCCTAAAGGATTTAGGGAGGGAGTTATTCACCGTCCCCGCTTTACGTATATATACGACCCTTGCGGTCGACCAGCTCAGCGGAAGATAACCCCACGCTAGACTCGCCCGTAATAATTTTGTTAGCAGAGGTAGCAACTCCTCTTCACCGTTTTGCAACAGCGCGGGAAAAATGCCATCCTCTCCCGGTGATTTGTATGGGGTGAACGCACTCATCGCCCACTTCACCGTTGATGGGGTAACCATTTTCGTTGCCGCCCCCCAATCCTCCTTGTTCGGTCGTATCAGCGACCCAAAAGGAAGGGGGATCGGCTGCCGGTCTTCCAGAAGCAGACTGCCAGGAAAGTGGTTCTGTAGTAAGAGCTCCAACGTCTGTCTCTTGGAATCCGTGAAGGAACCGTCCGGTCGTTTTATCGAGCCGACTTCCTGTGCTGGATCCCTAGAGAGAATCTTGTGGATTCTTGTTCCGGCAGGTACATCAGATATACTCTGGCAGAACCTCCTCCAAGAATCCCTTTTTTGCCCTTCTGATGGCCTTGTTATATTCCGTTAGAGCAGTCCTGTAGATATCCCAGCACCCTGCTACTTTAGCTCGATTGAAGAGACGTCGAACTTCTTTCCTTTTTTTGTCCAGGCTGCTGCTCCACCAAGGTGACCCTCTATTGTCCCTCTTCTCCTTGAGTGGGCAGTTCTCCTGGTATGATAATAGAATTGCGTTTCGCATATGCTCATTCGCTGCTTCTATATCATTTTTGTTTTTTATAGACCCAATCCTCCCCTCCAAGTGCACTCGGAGGGACCTTCGGTATCCACTCCAGTCCGTGCATTTAGGATCACGGAATTGGACTATAGGCCTCTCCCCGACCTTCACCTCGAATCTCACATGTCTGTGGTCGGAACAGGAAGGTTCGGTGGAGACTCGCCAGTTAACAATCTTGGTGCTCATAAGCTGAGTGCTAATTGTTATATCTAAAACTTCCTTACGGACCCTAGTCACGAAAGTTGGTTCAGAACCTTCATTGTTAACTGAAAGTCCCCCCCCCTAATATATAATTATAGAGTGACTCACCCCTTGCATTGGTGTTGGTACTTCCCCAGTCCAGATGGTGGGCATTTGCATCACATCCAATGATCAGTTGTCTGTTGTTCCTCTTGCAGAAGGCGATTAGGTCCCGCACTACCGCTGGAGGAGGTTGTCCTGGTTCATCCCCCGGGAAATACGCCGAACAGACTACTAGCTCGAGCCTGTTCTCTCCCACCGGGAGCGAGAGTTGCGCCGCAACTACATCTGCTAAGCTAACCTAACCTAACCTAACCTAAGCTAACCTAACCTAAGCTAACCTAACCTAACCTAACCTAACCTAACCTAACCTAACCTAACCTAACCAAGCCATTTTATTCCGCAAAAGAAATACATTGTTCCTTTGTCGCGGAGATCGGGGCGTAGCGAGGGTCGTCAGTAAAATCAACGGAAAAACAAAGAAAGAGCACATTCACGTATACACGAAAGCAACGAAATGACGCGGCTAGGATCTGTCAAACGTCATTGTCATTGGCTATTTATACACGTTAATTAATTAACCGGTAGGAGGTTTTGTTAAATTTTTCCTTTTTCGGTACATATCTATCATTCAATATTTGGTATTTCTCATTTTCTCATGTGGGCAACCATATTTATGTTAATGACTGAAAACTGAAAAGATATAAAATTTCCTGCCTCTTCCAAAATTTTTAAATTTATGTGGTTATATTTTAACTACATTTGCATATTATTATGTTGCATATTATTGTAAAATTTTTATTACATTTTACTTTGAGCTCGATTGAATTAAAATTTTAAGTAAAGTTATGTAGTATTCCCAATAATCAATACTACTTCTTTCTTTATAATATTTTATTTTTCATAAATGGTAACAATTTTAACTCGACAACAAAAATTAATTGGCCATGATGGCACCATAAAACTTAAAACTCTTAGAACTAGCGAAGCTTGACAGCTGTCAAGGGACAAGTGACGTCTGTCAACCGAAACAACGTGAAGTTGGGTACTATTACTAAGGGCCTATTCATATAATATATTTACTACAGTTAAAAAGTAAGTTATCTTGAAAATTTCACACCTCTACTTTTTAACCAATAAAATCTCTTTTTTTGGAATACAAAAAGGAATACAAAGAAAAATGGCACGAATATATTAAGAAAATTATCCCTCGTCTTTTCTCTGGAGAATTTTCAAAATATTCGTGCCCTCAACAAATTTCCGGACAAATAATAATTCTCTTCAATTACGCTTCACTAAAAACAGAGCTTGTCAGTAATTTAATATAATATTTAATAAAAAAAAAAACCTGTTTTTTTTTACAAAACGCAGAATAAATTCCCAGTTAAGACAATTATGAAAGTTATTTTAATTCGAAGTATAGTTGCAGTTCTCAACATGTAATAAACGGAATGGCCGTCTCCAATTCATGTTGGTACGTATCATTCATTAAAAGTAATAAGTGGATAAACATAATTCTTGAAGAATTGATGAATAAATTACGACAAAAATGTCCTCGCAATTGACAGGAAAGATTTTTTTCAATCCCTAATTGATTTAAGTAGATCTCGGTAGGCGTAGATATGCAAGTTTTGTTCTTTGTACGATTGTCATTTTATGGTTATGGTCATCGGAATCTTCTCTAGGTCATTATTGCTGGTTTTATATCGACAACAAAACACTTTTTATTAGCATCCCATTGCAATGGAATCACTGAATTTGCAATGAGATGTAAACATAGTAATACATACAGACTGGTTTCAATAGGAGAAAACTGTCAATATTGAGTATTTTAAACAAAACATGAATATATAAAATTATATTACTAAAGATTACTTTTATTAAAATCTCTTTTAGTAGCCATTTTATGTTTTTAGGGAGTTCTAGGGATTTTTGACTGTATTGCACAGCTCATTTGGAAGTTTGTATCATCCTATTGTCTTATTGTCTTTCGTAAATTTTAAGTCAAAATCTTGAAATGTAATTATAACAACTTAACAAATTAATTAAATATGTTTTTACTGTATTGTATTTATTATTTTCTATTTTTTTTCTATTTTGATAATAACTGTGCTTGAAATTCAGTAGAGTGCCTGCTATTACAACATTCATGACTTGATACGTAGAATTATTGCTGATAAATTATGTTCAATGAGAAAATGTCATGTTTCAACTCTATAAAAATGGTTGTTATATTGACAAAAAACAAATGGAAATTTCCTTTTTGGATATTATGTTATGTATTAAAATTTTTAAATCAGTTATTTTACTTTAAAACGTGACAAAGTAACAAAATGGGTGGTTGTAAAAAATATACAGGGTGCGTACCACGACAAAATTATTAAGAAAACGTAATTATTTCTTGAATCACCTTGTATAACACTACAAAACCCTATATTGCCAAAAAGGAAAGTCCACAAGGAATCCAAAAATGTAAAAATATAAATGGTGTTCCATTTAAAAAAGATAAGTTTTGTCCACCCTGTCACAATGGGTGGCCCTGTATATTTGAAAATAAGTGTGGTCCTATAAGTCCCACTACTTTTACCTAACTAACTTTTTTTCGTATATCTTACCACAAATGAGTAATTGGACTTCCTCGCACTAATGCCGCACCCTGTATATTAATTTATATTGTACAGTGTGGAAAAACCAAATGGAATAAATTCATTATTTCGGTTACTGTACATATTTATAAAAATCCCGAAACACGTCAAATTTAAATTATAACTTGACATTCTTTAACGTGAAAATGCAACCCCTACCTTCAACCCCCTTAGAATGACAGGTACAACCCCCAATTTTTTAAATGGGAAGTATAGGATTGTGATATATCATTTGAAAGGTCTCTTCATTCTCTATTCAAAAATGTTATTGTTTTTAAATTTATTGCAAAAATTAACATAAAAAAAATTAATATCATGTTGTTACCGAAATTCGCTACAATACAATCAAAAACTAAAATGTAATGCAAAACGTAATAAAATGTAGAACGCGAAAAAGAACTATGAATGTTAATGAAGTAGAAATGTTTAAAATGTTCTCCGCGAACGTCTTGGCAACATCCTAATCTCAAATAAAATTGTCTTCTAACATTATTAATTTAACATATCAGGCGTGTCCGACCTAATCGCAAGCGTTATTCGTTCTTTTAAGTCATTTATATCAGAAGGTTTAGTTTTGTACACATGGCTCTTCACATATCCCCATAAAAAGAAATCTAATAATGTAAGATCAGGTGATCGCGCTGGCCATTCAATCGATCCTCGCCTCCCTATCCACCGATTGAGAAATATTGTATCGAGGTACTGCCGTACATTAAGTTGGTAATGTGGTGGTGATCCATCCTGCTGAAACTATATCGTATTCGCTGGAACTTGAGGGTTACCTGGATCAGGATATAAATTTGCCAACGTTGGAATGACATCATTTTGAAGTAGTGCCAAATAATTGTTGCCATTCAAGTTGCCCTCAATAAAAAAGGGACCAATGATATTGTTCCCTACAATCCCTGCCCAAACATTAACCTTTTGAGCTAGCAATGTATGGCTAGCATTGAATGTATTGGATGCCTGTCTATTCGATGTATGTGGGTTTTCCTGAAACTCGAGCAACACATCTAATTTGAGTTCATCACTCAGTGCATTGGCAGCTGCTTTTTTATCTGCCTTACAAGACCAAACCCGCGAAACTGCTTTTCTATTTTACTTATTGTTCCTTGGGATATAGGCGGTAAATTAGGAAATTTCTCATTAAATAGGCGAATTACTTCCTGTTGTGTTCGGATGTTATCTCCGTAACCAATCATTTGTAAAACTGTTATTTTATGCATTTTCGTTAATCTAACCATTTTTCAGAATTGAATTGAACAAACTTTATACTTAAATTACAACAATAACAACTTACGTAAAACAATTTACTACTGCTTGTTAAAATAGCGTTGCCACGGAAATTCTTTAAAATTTTTTAATGGTTACCATCTAAAAACCACATTGCTATGGTTTTTGTTCACTTTTTCATTATCAAGACCTAAACGGGAAATAAGTTTTAAGTATATTTTAGCGAATTTCGGTAACATCATGATATTAATTTTTTTATGTTAATTTTTGCATTAAATTTAAAAACAATAACATTTTTGAATAGAGAATGAAGAGACCTTTCAAATGATATATCACAAACGTATACTTCCCATTTAAAAAATTGGGAGTGGTACCTGTCATTCTAAGAGGGTTTGAAGGTAGAGGTTGCATTTTCACGTTAAAGAATGTCAAGTTATAATTTAAATTTGACGTGTTTCGGGATTTTTTATAAATATGTACAGTCACCGAAATAATGAATTTATTCCATTTGGCTTTTATAATATATTTATAGTAGGTGCTTTTTAAACCATAAATAAAATCAGATACGAAGACCGATTAAATATTAATAATTTTTACTTATCGTACGTTAACGTCAACGGGGTTTTCACCTAACAGTAATAGAATCTTTATAATGTTTACAGATACATAGTAATCAGTAGAGAAACAGGAAATCCAATAGTTGGGTGTATTGATGCAGTGCAAACATATCGGTCACAACCTACCATAATAAATATATTAGATACACGTAAATAATCTACAAAATTTTTAAAATTTGACATTTTGCAAATGTAAAAGGAAAGAACGGCTTCCCACGAAAAATGAGCTGGCTAGCCAATTCGAGGGCGATTTTTCTACCCACTTGTTCGGTAAAACTAACTCTGCTGCTTTCGAAAATCAACTGTGTGATTCAAAACAAAATAATAAATGACGTTTAGCGGTATATATTACTGATTTGGAAATGTTTATTTACAAATTGTGGGTCAACAGACACCGACGTCTCTCCATTTTTGCTAATAATAAACGAAATTTGTCAGAGGCTGAGATTTGAAGATTTATATATTTTTAGCTGCAACAAAAAAATATTGTAAACCAAGTTCATTCACTTCTACAAGCAAAAAATTACATTAGATATGTTCAGTATTTAATTTGATCTTTTAATTAAATCAGCTTTTATAATAGATAAATTATAATTCGATTTATAGAAATATATAATTAAATGTTTAACTTCAGAATGAGTATACCAGCAAGGAGAAACGATATCTCGACGGTTTTTTACAAGAGTAAAATGGAATAACGTGAAGGAAATTGAAGCTGGATTTTTATTTTTCTCATGATCTATATGCCCTAAATGTTTAAAACAATTAAATGGGTATAAACAACAAAAAAGTTCCAAATGAGTTTAATGCATTTTTTAATATACCTAATATGGAAAATTTTTATTGCTGGCATTATGAACCATAGTGAGGAACCTTAAATGATGTTGCAAATTAGATTTTCTAAGGACATTTTTTTCCAATCTCACATGCAAAATTTTAATCATACTATTTCATTTGGCTTGATTTTTTTGTTTGTTTTTTTCTAATAAATATGATTATTACCTATGATATAATTTTTATTAATCTAGTGTAACTTTAAAATAATTTAAAGAAGAACATTGAAAACTCTGCGAAAGCTTTAAATTGTTTATCTAATATTAATTTTATGGGAGCAAATAGACCATTTTGTTTTGTCGTATTCTTTAGCTAGTATACAGGGTGGTCCTTAAATAATTGTATAAAAAGAAACAGTAGATTCTACACTCTAAAATATTACGATTTAACCCAACTTACTTTAATAAAATGTTGATATTAAGAAAGATACAGGGTGGTAAAGTTGAAATTTAAAATTTTAGTTTTCGCCATAACTTTTATGTTTATGGAGATTTATTTACAAAAATTTATAAGTAGAGGTTTTGAGTATGAGGAATTATAATTTGATGCATCATTTTGATGTATCTCATAGAGGACGCCACATATTTGACATAAATTTGCGCTTAACTTTTTTGCTCTTCGACTTAACAATATTTTTCTGATAAAATATGAAAGATACGATATTTCAACAAAAAAAAGGTTTACTTGTTAATAACTTCAAAACTTAACAGTTTTCGAGATAATCGCATTTTACAAATCAGCTGCATAACTCCGTGTAACGCAATTATTCCAGGCAACGAATGAAAAATAGAAAAAAACATCAATAATTATAAATTTTGGTATGGATTATCTTCAACTAAAGTTGATAGTTTCCAAAACATTAAAGAAAAAATACTATAGGCTATTATTTTTTTACATACATCATTAAGATAATTAATAATCTGTTATTGGATTTGACATCAAACATTTTACATTTGATATTAAATTAAAGTCATAATAATATCATATTTTATTTTCAATTGAAATTAAGAAATCGTTTAACTGAATAACATAAAACTTTTTATCAAAGTAAGTGTTCGATATGTCCACCATTTTCTTCAATGCATTTATCAATGCGTTCCATAAAAGATCGTCTCATATTAAATAGCATCATTTGTTGAAAAGAAACAGTTGCAGCATTTATTTCTTCCCAAAGTTGGTTGTGAGTGTTTATGACATTTTTGTACACATGTTGTTTCATTGCTCCCCATACACCAAAATCGAGCGGATTAAATTCTGGGCTACGTGATGGCCAAGGAAAATGACTACCACGATCAATCCAGCGTTCAAGAAAGTTGTTATCTAGGTATGTTCTCACTGCTCTCGTATAATGTGGTGGTGCACCACATATTTTGCCTTAATTTTAATGGTAAATCTTCCAGCAAATCAATAAAATCATTTTGTAAAAAATGTAAATAGTTATCACCATTTAAATTACGAGGTAACTCGCATGGCCCTAAAAAATGATTTCCCATGATTCCACACCATATGTTTATTTTGAATTCATGTTGAAAATGCCTTTCTCTTTTAACATGAGGATTTTCAATATCCCAGTAATGATTGTTCCTTAAATTAAAAACCCCACGGCGTGTGAATGTAGCTTCGTCCGTAAATAATATTTTATCGACAAAGGAGTGGTCAAGATTTTGCCTGTTTCGGATATCATTTGCAAATCTGCATCTTAAAGGTAAATCTGTTGGCAATAGATTTTGTACAGGTGTAAAGTGGTAAGTGTGAAAATGCTCGCGGTGTAGGATTTTTAAAACTGAAGTTTTGCTAATTCCTAAGCCTGAAGATAAACGTCGTGTACTTACTTGAGAATCATCGTCAACGCGAACCATTACTTCATCTTCTAGATCAGGCGTAATCATTTTCGGTCGGCCTAAATTGTCACGCAAAAAAGCAAAAAAGTTAAGCGCAAATTTATGTCAAATATGTGGCATATGTGGCGTCCTCTATGAGTTACATTAAAATTATGCATCAAATTATAATTCCTCATACTCAAAACCTCTACTTATAAATATAAATAAAACTCCATAAACATGAAAGTTATGACGAAAAGTTAAATTTAAAATTTCAACTTTACCACCCTGTATCTTTCTTAATATCAACATTTTATTAAAGTAAGTTGGGTTAAATCGTAATATTTTAGAGTGTAGAATCTACTGTTTCTTTTTGTACAATTACTTAAGGACCACCCTGTATAAATCACCCTTAATTTAATATATTTACCTCTGGGTGATGTAATGCAGTCCACTCGGTCTACCTGGTGCAGTACGCGTTTAGCTTCTTCACTAAGCTCTCGTTTAGATTTGTTTTGCCGTTCTTTTCTGAGAGGAGTAACACGCCCATCTCTTCTTACTCCATCCTCTTTTAAAAAGGACTTTTTTCGCGACACTAAAACAAAAAGAATAATAAGTATTTTATAATGTGTAACAGTACCTGTTAACATTTTAAGCACCTGGTATCCTAAATATTAAATTCAATTAGTACCGCTAGCTCCATCTATCATAAAACATTTTTAATAATAAAATAATGAATACGGTCTCTATAATTATAATTGGAAGTTCAAAGTAGCTACGCTACGAGGTGTACTAATGAGTTGGCATTATCGAGTTCAAGAGGTTTTAATAATTATTCCCAGTCTCATTTCTTCTATTGATTTAATGTCATATACAGAAAGTTGGAATATAATACAGTAAACTAGAGGCAACTCTTTAATTAAAGATTCTGTAAACCAGAAGCATCTCTTGAATTTGGAGATTCCGTAAACTTGAACAGCTTGTAAACTTTAAGCTCTCGTATATACATTTTTAACTGGATTATCTCTACAACTGGGGCAGATCATCCCTCCACTAGTGATCTTCCATAATCATTTGGAACCACCTAGACAATGCCGTAGCGACCCCAAGGTGCGGCGAAGGATCGTCCACTATTGTAACAGATAAGTTTATTGTGATCTATCAAGTTTACTGTTTCCATATTTTTTCTCTTTTATTTCCGTGTATATCTATCTATATCGTCAACTGTATTAGAATAAGTATTTTTAAAGAACTGTTTGCGGATTATTTTGTTGTAACGTATTCTCTACCTCATTAATTTCAGCACCAAGGAAATCTTATTATCTTTTATATGTTTGTACATTTTCAAATCATTTTTTTATCTTCATAGACAGTTTTTTCTGACATCTTTCTGTCATCTTATGATACTTATTTAAATAACTCAGCTTAAAACAACTTTCTTCATTAGTATCATAAAAAATAAAAAGATTTCAGTAGCGCCCTTATAATTTCTTAAAGAAACAAATATTGTACAATAGTCAGAGCTAATGAACTTACTCACCCCTAGCCGAGGTATTTAACTATCATAATTTTTGTGTGATAAACATTTATAAATTCTGTTAATTATTGAAATATCTTTTACAACTAATTAAAGACGAAATTAAGCTTAATGTTTGTTTTATTGTAAATTACATTTTTTCTTTTGGTATATTGTTATTTTTTCAAAAAAGTTAACTAAATATTTTTATAAATTCACTATCAACAGGTAACTCATATTACCAATTGTCGCCCAACGCACAAATAATATTACAAATGGAACTGTAACGACCTTAGTAAAATGAACAAGTATTTTAATAGCAACAGAATTTGAATTTGTTACAAAGGAACTTAAAATTAGCTTTATTTGCCAATGTTTCTTCACAGACCATCATCGTCAGATTAACAGTTTGTTTTGTTTTAATTTTAAATAACTCGTATTTATATTGGGAAAAATATTGGGAAAAGTATTGAAGGAATGATCCTACAGGATTATTCTGGAATTTCCTTTATGATCAGGATACCTATGTATACATAGGTTTGTTAAAGTAAGTGTTTTATGTTGTGTTGACTAGTTAATAGATTTATTCTTTTAGTGTGAAAGATACTAAGTCATAAGACCTTGTTTTACAATACATTTAAACGAGTTTATTTTTAAATAACAGAAAAACCATTTCATATGCAATAGAGTATTTTTACTTACAATAAATTAAATTATAAAGTTGTTTTTGCGCAGAAAAAAGCCGTTGATTATTTTCATTTCCTCAGAAATTTATAAGAGAAATAAACAAAAATGTATATAAACAATACTAAATTAATATAGTTCATTTAATAGTCCAGGCAATGAGGACAAACTTTATCAGCATCCGACGCACTCGTATCAAAATAATAACGTACACAATGTAAATGTTTTTGGAAGTAGTATATTGTGCTTGACGTTTCTAATGTCAACTAGTGACTTAAAGTGTTCTGTGTGTGCAAATTCTGTGCAAAATTCCATGCGCGCGCGTGAAAGTCATACAATAGTTATTTGTGCAACCAGTTGGAAAAAGTGCAGTTTTTTTAACAATAGTTAACTAATTACAATTTACAAAAAATTAAAATTATGAGAAATGCTGAGGGCGAAGTTTATTTTTATTGCCGAGACAAAAATAAAAATATTCTTACACTTAACCCTAAAAAACCACTTGTATATTAAATTTAAAAAATGGCCGCAACTAAGTATGTTCACAACATAACAAATAGGATAAAGAAAAAATAAAATTAAAAATTAAAAAGAAGTGGTTTTGGAAAGTTTAATTTATCTAATTTTTACTGATTTGATATTGAGCCTGGTCTAACGTTGAGATTCTAAAAGAAAGTGCTTATACAGAATTTTAAATTTGGTAGCATTTTCGGTCTTAAACTTGATATTAATAGAGAGAAGGAAGGAATATGTAATAATCATTTCTTCTTATATTTACATAACGAATGTCTGTCCGATAAGTGATTTTACAGTAGAGAAATTATTTTGTGATATAATGTGGCAGCATTCGTCGGTTGTTCATATTTAACCAGCCTATATCAATAAGTTTAGAAGATATTCTTTACCTTCTGCGAACTTCTTAATTTTGAATTTTTTGTATTATTTTTTTGTATTATTACTGGTAAATTTAATTTAAAAGTCGTAGACAAAGTATGGTATTCTACTCGCATATAATGGCTATTATTAACCTATCGCTCGTATTGCAAACTTTATCTTCGTAAATAATAGCTACTATTGTGTGCTTGTTGAATAACGGACGAAAAGTACCTTAAATAGCTCTGAAGTAAATTTTCTTCATGATAATTACCAATTTTTTTTAAAGCAAAGTTTTAATACAGTTCTCCTAACTCAATGTTTTTGCTAACTATTCCTGGAATAAAATTTAAACATTTTATTTTATAGATTTCAAAAACTACTTATTCTGGAAATGATATTTTTGTTCATTTTTTATGTAAATATGAGGATATTTGACTGCCTTGAAATTAATATTTAAAATAGTTGTCAAGTTTAAGAAACACATAATTATTATATTACTATGCGGCATAGTTTAAAAGCCATTATGTACATAATATTATTCAAATATTCCAAGAAAAAATAGTGAGATTTGTAAGTATCTAAATATAATCTCAAACTTACAAAAAAATACATTCTCTTGTATACCTTATTTTAAAACAAAATTTGTAGATTCTGTTAACAGATTTTTGTATAATTCTTAGAGGGTAAATTTTCTAATTTCTATATGTGCAGTTAATTCATAATTTGATCCTTTAAAAGTGCTTGATCCATATTTGCTTACCCTATTTAAACTATTTTAGAGTGGTTGTTAGCAAAATAGGAATGGTAAAGATATACATACTTTAATGTAACTAAATGTAATTTTGGGTAGAGAATGAAGAGACCTTTCAAATGAGATATCTACTTCCCATTTAAAAAATTGGGGGTTGTACCTTTCATTCTAAGGGGGTAAAAGGTAGGGGTTGCATTTTCACGTTAAAGAATGTCAAGTTATAATTTAAATTTGACGTGTTTCGGGATTTTTTATAAATATGTACAGTAATCGAAATTATGAATTTATTTCATTTGGCTATTCCACATTTATTGTTTAGTGGTCTAATCAAAGTATAATCTCTCGAATTCAGATGGTTAAAAATTCACAATGGTAAATTACTTGGTAACTTTCTCTTTTACCAAATTACAACTTGTCCAATGGTTAAAGTTGACCAAGGTTTAACTTTGTTACCTACGTCAGGAATGTCCCTTTATATGGTACAACAAAGGCTTTGGTTGCCAAGTAAAAGTGTAAACTTCAATTTTATTAAAAAACATTAATAGTGCTTAATTATGTGCAGGCACTTTTTCCAAGCTTTGTAAACATTTAATGTGTAGGATATTAAATAACCTCTAGGCGTTAAAGTAATTATACATAAAAACATGATTAAAGCAATTGAAATTAAATAACAATTAGTTAAAGTTTAAAATAAAGTTAACTTTAGCATTATTTTTTTAATTATGGTTTTACTTGTTTTTTCACACGGTTGTTATAAATCTTACGTTCTTGCTATGACAGTTTATTATATAAAAAAATATTAGATATCAACAACAAAAAAATTTATTTTAGTTAAGTACCAGGATTTTTATAAGGAAACAAGTTTGGTCCGGATATCGGTAACTTCGTGTTGTTACTGCATCAATGGAAAAAGTGAAACAGTTCAAGGTCTTTTTAGGCGTATGAGCATCCGCCTTACAGTTTCGACTTATCACTATAATATGCGATTAGCATATTATGTTTCGTTCATTAAAATAGCCACTAAAAAATAACAATTCAAATTAAAATAGCTACAGTTGACAGAAGCAAACATGAACCCTGGGTGGGCGTGTCCTTGTCGCTGTAGTTGTATTTTCATCTCACTTATGCAGCCACTAAAATTGATATTATCGTTAACATTGGCTCGTGATTGGCTGATTGTGATAACCTTGAAATTAGTTGGCATATTTTCCGCGGACCATGTTTGCTTCTGTCGACTGTATATTATGTAGCTTACTCCTGAATAGGACATTCGAAAAATGTATCTATGTATACCTCGGACAATAAAATGAAAAATGTTGTTTAATACTCGTAACAAGTAACGTAAATAATGTGAAAATGTTTTTAATACATTTTTTTTGCTTTTTATGTCATAGTTTATTTTATTTCAACTACCACGTAATCTCTTATCTGGTTTTATTTTAAATACTTATAATTTTTTAAATTTTATTTTAGCTAATAAAAATTAATTTAAATTAAAAATAGCGAAAAATATATTATAATTAAAAGAAGGCTAAATGAGAAAAAATGTATTGCATTGTGAAAAAAGAGTGGGTGATTTTTTAAATATTTATTGACAACAAGCATCCCACGCTTTTTTTACAATGCAATACATTATTCTTATTTAAACCATTCTTAATGTAAATTTATTCAAATTTTAAACACTATTTTTAATATAAATTTTTTTCTTAGTCAAGATTTTTATTAAGAGCTTTTTTAGGTTTTATTTCTATATAATTATTTGATTTAATTTTTTTCTGTATAACTCATATTTTTCATAATGGAGAATTTCTAATTGGATGGATGAATTTGTACTTATTTTACTTCACACTTCTGTTCTTGTTTTTTTACTTTAAATATATATTGTCATTGAAAAAATATAGCTAGAACACTGGCAATAATTTATTAAAAATATAAAATTTATTGTACTCACCCTCACTACGTGAAAGTCCATCTTATTAAGAATAATAAACAATCATAGTAAACAGTTTAATAGTGGAGAACTTCCGAGATGTATTTGTTCATTAAAAAACTTTAAATTATTGATCTGCTAGGTAGATTATAGATAAGGGAGATACAACCCTTTAAAGAGGGCTTTTAGTATTTTAACAAAATTTGATTTTGCTTCATCTTTTGATAATTCAACTCTAATGTATTTTGCTAATCGCAATATTTACACTTGTAGCCAGAGATGAAACTTTTTAAATCATGCATTGATCTCGTCTGCTGGTGTTAACTTGAGAATAGCTGGAAGTAGAACCCCTCTCATTATTTCAGTTTTTTCGCAATTCTTGTAATGTTCTTTCCATGGCCTCTTTCCATGGTGCATTCATCCCAGAAAATTCGGTGGGACTCAGCATCAACCCCACCAAAACCACACTAGTAGCCTTTACAAGAAAAAAGAAACCTAATCTAAAAATCATAAGAATAGGGGAGAACATCGTCGAGTGGAAAATAGAGGTAAAATATCTAGGGCTAATCCTAGATAGCAGGTTACTCTGGAACAAACACGAAGACGAAGTAATACACAAAGCAACCAAGGCCCTCATGGTGTGTAGGAACATTGCAGGGAAGAACTGGGGATGTAACCCACGTATCCTGCAATGGATGTACACAGCAATAGTGAGACCATTAATCACATATGGGGCAATGGCTTGGGGCGTAAGGGCTAATCTGAATACGACGAGGAAAAACCTCTCGATGATTCAGAGACTAGCCTGTTCATGTATCACTGGAGCAATGGGAACTTGCTCCACTGCTGCAATGGAGGTGATTTTAAACTTGACCCCACTGCACATTCTGCTAGAAAGTGTAAGGAAGAAAACAATATATAGAATGATCAAAGAAGGAATTATCAGGGAAAAACCTCGATCACTTCAATTTGATCAAAGTTGGGAAATGCCCCAAGATGATATGCCAAAGAAATTCAACTTTGTGAGAAAATTCATCACAAAGTTGAGTAATAAATCTGAATGGGATGAAGACACCATACAGAATTTAAACCAGAATACTATAAAGTGGTACACGGACGGTTCCAAGCTAGACGAAGGAACTGGGATAGGAGTTTTTGGACCGAGAGCCAAATACTCAGAATGCTTGGGCACATACCCGAGCATCTTTCAAGCAGAAGTCCGCGCCATCGAAAGATGTGTGGAATTCAATATTGGAAGAAACTACCGCAGACAAGAGATTGTGATCATGTAGGATAGTCAAGCAGCCATCAAAGCGCTGAGTTCAAATATGATCAGTTCGAAGATGGTTTGGGAATGCCTAGGCAAACTAGGCCAGAAGAACACTGTCACCCTCCTATGGGTCCCGGGACACATAGGAATAGAGGGGAACGAAACAGCAGATAGGCTGGCAAAAAAAGGAGCTCAAACCCCACATTTGGGACCAGAACCATCCTGTGGGATCAGCAGTAGAGTAATCTTAGGAAAACTAAGGGAAGAAATGGAGAAGGAAAAATCCAAGTACTGGAATCAGCTGGAAGGACTGAGGCAATCTAAGATACTACTGGGGAACTATGACCAGAAGAGATCTCTTAGCTGCCTCAACCTCAGTAAAAAAAGGCTCCGAATTTTAACGGGAATATTAACCGGGCATTGCCGGTTAAGAAGCCACATGAAGAAACTAGGGTTAGCAGATGAAGCAAACTGCAGATTCTGTGAGGAAGAGGATGAAACCTCAATACACATACTCTCAGATTGCCCTGCCTTGCAAAATTCTAGGGCTAGATACCTAGGAGCACATGAAATAGAGGAAGGGGATTTACCTGATTTGAAGCCCGACGATGTCCTAAACTTCCTCAGGAAAATAGGACTCGAAGAGCTGCTATAGGTCTGAGAAAATATCAGAACATGGCAAGTAAGGGGGGACACAATAGATCCTATGGGTCGCAGTGTAATCATCACCCCTAACTCATTCATACATTCATACAAGAATAATAAAAAACTCTTCGTTTTAGCAAAACTTCTACTATATATTTAAAAAATTGCTTTTTTAACCTCAATGACAGCCGTTTCGCTAGAATCACCATCGTCAGATTGACATATTCAAGTTACATTTTGTTTGTTTGTAGCTAGGTACCTGATGTTGATTAGGTAGTATTAAGGATAGACCAAGAATGGAGGTACCTAGCTACAAACAAACAAAATGTAACTTCAATATGTCTATTGTTAGTAAGATGGACTTCCAAAAAGTAAGAGTTAATATTTTTTAAAATTTATTTATATTACTTAATACATTTTTAATTAAAATCAGAGTATTATGCACGATAAGTATTGAGGAAACTATTTCCTTGGTTGAATAATAGGAGTGTTTAACTTGATTAATATTTGCTGCTGTTAGTTAAGTAAATGTTTTACGTGTATAAAAATTCTAAAACACATTTAGTATAATAAGGTATTTGCAGAGAATCTAAATACAGCTCTAACCGCAATGGTTACTGGCATCACCTGCGGTTTAAATATTAAAATCCACGCTAGAACCCACAAGGAGCAAACTGAAGATTAAGAAAAGTTAAACACAATGTTTAACTTATTCAAATATCCGGAACAGAAATTTAAAGATGATAAAAAATTATTAACGGATCTCTGGTATAAAGATGAAATGGGCGTAAAGTGGTTTGACGAGCCTAGATCAGTAGATTAAGTAAATGTATAAGAAAATTAATCTTAAGATAAATAAAATGATTAAGAAGAAATTTTTTAGAGTCTAGAGACTCTCTAGACATTTACATCAAAAACGATCATTCAGAATTAACTTATTCCATGCATTCTGTAGAATTTTACTACTTAGATGATAAAATTAGAGAACAGGTCAGCATTTTGAAAGACGATAAATATCAAAAACAGATAAGTAAATTAGAAAAATTAATGAATATACAACACAGCAAAACAACATCTACACATGTCAATCAAGCTAGCACCCCCACATTGACTAAATGAAAAAAAAAGTAGTCCACAATTAAGAACTAATTAAAGGCTAATTTGTACCACAAAAATTAAAATTTGTACCACTGCGATAAGCGAGAAAAATCGCCTTGAAAATGGGGGGTGGTAAGTTGAGATCAAGGCAGCACCCCCACTTTGATCGAATTCCAATTCAATTACATCAAAATAAAGGGCATATTTGTACCACAAAAAGTTAATCTATATTATTATTTATAATGTCAAAAAATAAAATCGAATGCTGTAAATATCGCTGCTCTATAATTTTAGCACCCCCAATTTCGTCTATTCAAAAAGTGAACACACAAAATTATAAAACTAATTAAAGGCAAATTTGTACCACACAAGAAATTTTTATACTTTTCTATATAAAGCCGCCAATTGAATTTAACTCTTTGCGGTCGTATTAAATGGTGGCGGATGCGCTGAAATCTTTTATTTTTTCTCAATATTATAAAACCAGTTAAAATTAGTGTTTCCCGTAACTGTCTCTTTTTAAAAATCCCTACATTAGCATTTTCCCGTTATTATAAATATCGAGTGTTTATACTATCGGAGAAGTTGGAGTGGCAGTGGCGTATATCTATGGTTTCTATATGGTACTATTCGATGATTGTAGTATGGTGCACATTGCACAATTGCTCTCCTGCCAATAGGCCATCCCTGTACTACTGTAATGATTTACAATAGCTGAATCGATAGAAATTCTCAATAAAAAGAAGGAAACCTTTTTTAAATTATTAACGTATTGCTGCAGTCGTCTTACAAAATAAAGGATTACTAATTAATAACGGTAAATTAATAACGCGAATAAATAAAGTATGGGTGGAATTAGGAAAAAATTTGGACATGTAAAACACTACCCTGTATGCATACATTTTTAATAATAAAAATAATATAAAAACAACAAAATGCTTGGCTTTATTAATAGATCATCTAGACACTTTTCAGCTGACGTCTTAAAATTATTATATTGTACGTTAGTTCGTAGCATCTTGGAGTATAATTCAGTAGTTTGGTCTCCACATTTTAATACTGATATATATTTATTAGAAAAGAGTCCAAAATAGATTTCTTAAACAGTCTGCTTTTAAAATGGGAATTAGGGTAGATGATTTTCACATCAATGAGATGCTTACTCGCTTAAATCTTCAATCCCTAAAAAATCGGAGAACAAAAATTGATTTATGCTGTTTACACAACATGCTTAGTGGTCGCATTAATTGTCCTGAATTATTGGCCTTAATTAAATTTAAAATTAACGACAGAAGAATGCGTAACACGGAATTGTTTCATATTCCATTTCACCAGACAAACTATGGCAGGAATGAATCTATAACTAGACTGCTGAGAACTGCTAACAATTATCAGCATAATCTTGATTTTTTCGGCTCTACATTACCACAATTTAAAAACCAAATCAGGGGTATTCATTTTACCTAGAACATTTATGTATTTATTGTTGCTCATAGCTTTTGATATAAAAGTATATTTATGTATATTATTTTTCGATTATGAATGTTATAAATACATCTATAATAATTGTGAATTGGTTAATCCGTTTAATGAATAAATAAATAAAAAAAAAAGTTTAATTCTCGGCCTCGAAACGCATAGACCTATGAACAAATTTGAAGATGACAACGAGATAATCAACAATGATTAGATTCAAGTGTAAACACCTCTTATGAATCAATTATCGAAGAAGAAATTTGTATATACTTAAGTAAACAGAAATTTGATAGTTACACACATAAAAGGTAAGATAATTGTTCATTCATTAGATTTTGTGAAATGAAATAACTATTTTTTTATGAGAACTAATTTGAGCTAAAAATTGTATTGCACCCGAGAACGCTCCCTGGAGCAGCTGAGTTGTTTAAGTGAGCGATAATGAATGTGACTGAGATTTACTCGAGAAACATTCTTAATAATAGTCATGATTTAGATACATATTGGGGAGATTAAAACAAACAAGAAAATTCATATAACATGAATAGTTTTCGAAAAATTTGTCTTTAAAATTAAATTTGGCAACTTTTGGCAACTTGAAAAATTTTAATATATTTTTATTCTTTAACTTAACTACTTGCTTATTAATTATCATAAAATTCTGTTGAATGATGCACCTACATACCCACCTAATGTTTTTAAAGTTTTTAAGACAAAGACCCGTTTACTCCTGCGAAAAAAGTCATTTGAACTTTTGCTCTGTTTTGACCTCCTTTTGTTTTGTTTATATCCTGTATATGTTGACATTTAGTAATCAAATTTAAAACCTGCATAGTACTAGAGGTATTTCATAATGATTTTTGAAATATTTAGATCAGAGGCAATCAGAAAACACCTAACGAATGGAAAGTATTACAAATTCGAAGAAAACAAATGGCAAACTCCAATAACAGAAAAATTAGACGAGAATGGTATGAAATGTGGGTTTCAGTTTAAAACTTACAAAATATATCCTACAGCAGATACTGCTACATTTCAAGGAAAGTTTTTTCTATGAAAGGAGAAGTAATCAAAATGTTTTATATCCAAAATTGGTTATACTGAAATATCGAGTGAAATATGCGGCAAAAGGTATTTAAGAGGCGACAAACGATTGGAAGCTACCAACAAATCAAAGTGCCACATGTTTAAGAATTATGACAAAAATTAAAGATTTCAGCGCATCCGCCACCATTTAATACGACCGCAAAGAGTTAAAAAATTCAATTGGTGGCTTTATATTGAAAAGTATCAAAAATTCTTGTGTGCTACAAATTTGCCTTTAATTAGTTTTATAATATTGTGTGTTCACTTTTTTAATAGACGAAAGTGGGGGTGCTAAAATTATAGAGCAGCGATATTTACAGCATTCGATTTTATTTTTTGACATTATAAATAATAATATAGATTAACTTTTTGTGGTACAAATTAGCCTTTAATATGCCCTTTATTTTGATGTAATTGAATTGGAATTCGATCAAAGTGGGGGTGCTGCCTTGATCTCAACCTAGCACCGCCCATTTTCAAGGCGATTTTTCTCGATTATCGCGGTGGTACAAATTTTAATTTTTGTGGTACAAATTAGCCTTTAATTAGCTCTTAATTATGGGCTACTTTTTTTAATTTAGTCAGTGTGGGGGTGCTAGCTTGATTGGCATCATCTACACAGTTTAATAACACAGTAAATACTCACGTAACAATAATGCATTTTACTCCTCGGTTTTTAAATCTATCAGACACCATTTTTTCATATAGGTAATGAATATACCTTTTAAATAATATTTTTATAAGGTCAATAATTAACTAAATGCAGTGTATAGTTACCACATTACTGTACTCCTACACAGACCATTAGATACAACGATGATCTCCAAAAACTTGACCTGGATTAGAATAACTTTGTTACTACTTACTGCTTAAATTGAATATTCAATTATCTTATATTGTACGTATATAGTTGGTGGTATTTATGGTGCCTCATCATTGAAAAAGTAAACTTAGCTAATATATTTACAGTACATTGACCAGTTTTTCTTATGTGGGCTTAATGGTAATAAATTATTTTCAATAAAAAACTACCAAGGTCTAAGCAAAAAAACGAAAATTCTATTTGTTTTTAACAAAGATATTATTTAATCAAAAAATCTGAAATGAGTATATTTGTTTAAATCAATATAATTTTAACAAGAAATAATTTTTTCTAAGCATTTGTATTTTTTAAATTGTAATCATCTGCGTTGTAACAATTACATTAAATAATTAAATACAACAATTTTTTTATGGCAAGACTTCAAGTTCAGATGAAAAATAGAATTCCAAAGAAAACTTCACACCTCTACTTTTTAACCAATAAAATGTCTTAATTTTGACTCGTTACCATGACAATTTAAAAAATTTCTGGTTTTGGTGGAGGTTCAATTAAGGTACATAAGAGATATTCTCCAAGACCATGTGGTGGCCCCATATATTGGAGACAATTTCATTTTAATGCAGGATAATGCGCGCCCAAATGCATTTAAGTTTAAAATTTTACAATCAAGTTTTTCTGTTTGAAACCAGTATTTTTTTTCATTCCGGTATCTTCGACTTGTTTTCTTTTTCAGCAGGTTATACATGGTACAACTTTTGTAAAACCCATTCCAAATTCCAACATTATAATCTAATTTCGTTTTAAGAGATTATCTGTATAATATTTACAATGTGTATATTATAGAACTAATTAAATTTTATATCTGCTCCTTATTTGCCGGAGTGTGTACATAATTTTTTATTTTCAAATTATGTTCTGTAAAAAAATTGTTAAGGGTTATAAGTTTCAACCACTTACATAATTAGAAAGCGATAAAAAACCTATACAGGGTTAGCATAAAGTATGGAACCCCCTAAGTATCCCCTCAACGGTTTGATATTTTTAAACGAAATTGCTTATCCCCTTCTAAGAAGATCCAAGGAATTCAAAAATGCTATCAAATTTAATGTACCGTTTGCGATTAAACCGGAAATGCATATCAACTTTTTTATTTTAAATAAAACACCCTGTATATTTTTCCATTTTTGAATTCCTTGTGAAATTCTGCATATAGTAAAACTTTCCATTCATATTGTTATTGAATAATTGAGGCTTTAATCAATAATTTATCGTTTAGACTTAGTTAGCCATGGATGAAATGTCAAACCTTTAATTGTCAAATAAATTAATTATTGAGTAATCTACCTATCAGTGTAGTATAAGTTGTGCAATAATATTTCTCTCTGTTATTTGTTACTATTGTTTTTTCTATTATGGTGTATCTAAGTGAAGGAAAACGTATCGAAATTTTAATTATGGGAGGATATGGAGACAAACGGCGTTCTTATAAGGAAGTTTTAAACCTATTCAATGAAGTTAATCCAGATCACCAAATCACAAAATCAATAGTTGTGAAAACTGTAAGGCGTTTTTTACGAACACATCACGTAGTAAATGAACCCAAGTCACAAATGACAAATGACAATGTAAAGTTGGAGAAAATCCACAAACATCAACTACCCAGTTAGCTCTTGACTTTGACATAAGCCAGACTTCCGTCATGAACATAATGAAATCCGAGAAATTGAAACCATATAAATTTCACTTCTGTCACGAATTAACTGAAGATGATCCAGATCGCAGAACAGAATTTTGCGAAAACATTCAGAACAGATGTATAGCAAACCCAAATTTTATCAAAAAAATTGTGTTCTCAGATGAAGCAACATTTTCCTTAAGCGGTAAAGTGAATGACATAACTATCGTATCTGATCTAGAAATAATCCCCGTTGGATGAGACAAGTACATACGCAGTATCCGCAAAAAATAAAGGTGTGGACAGGAATGATAGACGATAATATTATTGGACCTTTCTTCATTGAAGGTAATCTGTCTGGACATCATTATTTAGATTTATTAGCAAATTATATTGTACCCGCTATTGCAAGACTTTATCCTCATCCAAATAACCCAGCAATTCCTGCTGAAAACATATGGTTTCAGCAAGATGGCGCACCTGCACATTATTCTAGAATTGTGCGCCAGTATTTAGGTCATGTCGAATTTTGTTGTGCAAAACAACAGAACAACCTTTTTCGATTGCTCCAAGGTACCAAGGAGTAATGCGTTTCAGAATTGCAAAGTTTGTGACATTGTAATTCCAATACAACAAGTTAAATTTTTAAAATACAGTACCTCATTTGAAAAACTGAAAAGCAAACTATCATTACGAGTTTATTTACAACTGTTGTCCATAGTAAATGAGAAACAGCTCATTTTTAAAACAACTTCTTGTATATCAATAGGAATTATATTTTATAGTTATATCTTATATAATTTAGTTTAATATTTCCTTTCTATGTACCTACTGTTAATGATCAATATTTAAATGAATAAATTACTTTACATTCACTACATTATCTGCGTTTAACATAAATAGCCTTTAGTCTTTTTGTAAAATGTAATTTAGAGCCGTTTATGTGACAAAAAAAGTAATAAGCAATAATAAGAACTGTCGTAACTATAATAATTGTATTTTAAAATGCTGTCAGAAGTTTTAATAAATGTAATTTGTTTACAGTAAGAAATAAGTAGTAAGGATGGTGATGATTTTTAGTTTTGTATTTTTTTGGATGGATATAATAAATATGGGAAGGTTGCTTTTTGGCAATATATGAGCTATACGTATTAGTTTTATACAATCCCATTCTTCGATGTGCCTTTTTAGGTAAGGTTATGTTAGGTTAGGTTAGGTTAGGTTAAGTTAGGTTAGGTTAGGTTAGGTTAGGTTAGGTTAGGTTAGGTTAGGTTAGGTTAGGTTAGGTTAGGTTAGGTTAGGTTAGGTTAGGTTAGGTTAGGTTAGGTTAGGTTAGGTTAGGTTAGGTTAGGTTAGGTTAGGTTAGGTTAGGTTAGGTTAGGTTAGGTTAGGTTAGGTTAGGTGCCTTTTTAGGTCCGTCAAAGTGGCTTCTTGTTCTTGAATTTTTACGTTTTGTTCTTGCATCTTCTTCTCTTGTTTCCTTATTTTTAAATATTTCATTTTTATACGTTTGTTCTGTTTACTTAACTTTTGAAAAAGCTTTTGGGTGCTTTGGGTCAAATATGAAATGTGCGTTTATGAGTTTTACTTTGCATTTTCACTTTGTATATTTCGTTTGTAAGTATATTATGTCCACATATTATCGTTGGTGTTTTTGAACTAGAAGCTCCTGAACCGTAGGAAAGTACTGATTTTCGATCGACTTTTTCTTGGATTCTAGGCAGTATGTGTTCGTCAAAATGTTCCATTGCCATACTGCTCAAATCTCTTAATTTTTGTAGGAGTTGATGGAGTCGATGGAGTTTGATCACTATCGACTAAGGTCAGTACAGCTTTTAATTCATCAAGTACGTTTCCACGTATAAAACACATCAAGTAATGTTTCTATGTCATGTTTAGCATACTCATTCTTGTTTCAACTGCTTGTAGAATATCACAATGTGTCGATAATGGATGTGCTCTCCTTTCAGATTCTCTATGAGGGAGTTGGGATTTAACTCTCTTATGAATAGAAGCATGACGTTTTTCTAGCTGATAAAAACTTCTAGAAAGAATCTTACTGCCCACGTCGTTGAATGTTCTACAAACAATCCTGTTCTTTGCTATCTCATCGAAACTTAGAAAAGAGAAAAATTTTTCTAGAGACATGTTTCGTACACAATAATTGTTTAAAAATATATCTAGTTAGAATAGATATTTTAATCACTTAGATTAATCATTCATATATCTATATATATTATAAAAATGAATTGCTGTGCATAAAAACTCGTAAAAACTCAAAAAGGGCAAGACCGATTTTCAAAATTTTTTTTTGTTTTTTTTTTGCTATAGTTTAGGGATGGTTTAGAAAAAAAATTTTTTGGAAAATCCGAAAATTCAGCTAAAAAAAAATAAAAAAATATACTGCTGTAACTCAAAAACGGCTGGACCAATCTTTGATTTTTTAATTTTTTTTAGCTGAATTTTCGGGTTTTCTAAAAATTTTTTTTGTTTGTTTGTGTTTGTATTCATTTTCATATTGTTTATATTTAAGAGTAAAAATTGACATAAGACAGTTATAAATGATATTCGAATGTCAAAAATGACAGTTGACAGCTAAAAATTACAGTTGGTAGCGGAAAAATGACAGTTGACATCTAAAATGACATTTGACATTAAAAATTACATCATATCGTTTGAAGGAAAGGGTGTGTCATTGTGCTTCGTTGTCAAAATTTGTGTTAAAGTGTGTATTAAATTGTGTTTTTGTGGTTTTAAACTATTTTCGGTGAGTTTTTTTATAGTTATTTATATAGTATTATGATCATAGTTCATAATTATGTATATTATAAATGTTATATAAATTAAGAATAATCTTTACTATCTAATTACCCATTTCATCAAATAGAAAAGGTATTTAATAGTCACATTTTCCAGATTTATTATTAAAAACATTTTTTTTAATAGTTAAAGGTAAAAAGTATTTTAAATTCACAAATTTTTAAAAATGAATGATACACTATTATTTTTTCACTAAATTTACAGTATCTTACATAGTTTTATCAACTACATCATTGTGATACAGACTATATTTTAAAAACCCATCAAACAAAATAAATACAAAGTATACCATTTTTAATTTTCACTACATTTTTCCATAACAAATTTTTTATAACCAATATTTAAAAATACATATAGAAACAAAAAATTAAACATATTAAAATGACCGAAAAGGTTCATTTAATAACTTAATACCATTTTAACCGTTTATTCTTTATTTTAGGGGTGTTTATTCTTGACAAAAATAAATAAATGTTGAAAGCTTGATAATCACGAATTAAAAGTTGTAAAAAAAGTGTTGGAGGTGATACGAAGTTCACAGGGTCAGCTAGCTTATAATAATATCTTTAGGTATTAAAATTTTAAATTAATATAAACAAAACAAAAACAAAAAAAAAGGGTGCACTAGAAAAAGAAAGTGCAAATTGAACACAAAGACATTCTACAAAAATTAAAAGAACAAAATAAAATAATTTAATATAAAACACCAGAAGTAAAAGTTATAGAGAAGAAAATTGAGCACAAACAAACATGGGTAGAGCACTTAACAAGGAATTGTTAACTGGAAATGATGAGGCAAATTGAAAAGTCACCTGGGAATGAGACATTATTATAAAATCACGACTTTATTCGATTTTTATTACCTTTAAAAACTAATATTGTTTAAAAGTAAAATACTAATAGTGAAAAAAATACTAAATATACGAGTCACGGTAAAAAACTCGGTAAAAAAGTATATTTATCTCCCGTATACCTTTAATGGAACATTTTTTTTTTAATTTAACTTCTGTTTTCTAATCAAATCAAACTTAGAAATTCCACTTTTATAACTTTTTCCATCACAGGACTTTGAACTCGCAGTTCTCGCAGAAAAATTATCTTCTTGTTATATACAATTCTGAGAACTTATCAAAAGATCACTGGAGGTACACTTCTCTTTGTACCATATCAAGACAGTAAATCTAACTTTATCAAGGTATATTATATTTTTGCGAAAGGTAAACGTACCTACTAGTCTAGTGCACTTGATTTTTAACAACTTTTTTGTACCCATATCAATCTCTTTTTATTTGTATAAAAATTGCAGTTTTTTAAATTTAGAAATCATTTTAATGGAAAGTATTAATCTTGAATTAAAAAAATCAAATCATTTTTCGTTTACACACATGGAAGTTGACATTTTAACTTTTGTTGATTAATATAATCTGATCATTTTCATTTAATTATTATTTAATTTCAACCAAGTCGATTATAACTGATATGAATTATTCCAACTCGACTAAAGTCAGACAAAAGTGTGGAATATAAGACTTAGGATGGTGGGTTAGACAGAGACCAAGATATTTAAACAAACATATAAAAATAATAAAGGACAGCCGACTGTCGATGCTGCTTAAAAAAATGTGGTGTTTACAAAATTAATTGTCCAAAATCTAATAATGACATCATTTCAATTACTTAGGTTCTTAACTAAAAATAAAATCTTACAATGTGCTAGACCGTATAATGTTCTAAGTTTTGTAATCTTCAATATGGCTATCTTTTGAAGACAAGTTATAATTCAACAACTATGAAAGGCGATTCTTTCAGTACAGTGTTCTCTGCCATATTTGTATTTTAGTATTATACACCAATAATATTTAAATTATATTAGTCATAGTATTATTGATGAAGCACAATATTAAAAAGGTAAACAGAATGTCCTCATGTTAATTTTAATGATACATATTTCTTGAGGCAAAAAAATCATCGATGATATAATATGAACCCTACTAAAATAGTTTAAAAAAAATATTATATTTTATAACTATTCTCAAAGTAAATATAATATTCGGCAAATGTTACTCAATTTAAAAGATTTACTAAATAATTTAATAATAAGCTGATATCTTATACATATCAGTGCAGTCCATATGTATAGAATAAATTCATTTGTAGCGTTATTATGTACTATATGAAAAAAAACTGAAGCAGGTCGATTTTTATTCTTAAATTGACAATTTACAGTATGAAAATATTATCCCCCTCCAGCACCCCTTCGGAATTATAAGTACCCCCTCGAAAATTTTAAATTACAAAGGGGGTCGTGTGGCACCTCGTTGGAAAGGGATTTTAGTCCTCTGTTCAGCAATATAAAGTTTTTTAAGTTTGGTGCAATCATAACTGGGAAAATTGATTTTTAAGATGTAAAATTTTGATAATGTCTCTAACACAAAACTTTACGTAGAATGAAGATAATAATGTCACATAATGATTAGAATGTGTTTTTCAATGTATTTGACACTTAAATTAAATGTTCAAAATGACCACCATTCACTTCTTGACAATAACCGAGGCTATATTGTTTGGTCTATTAAAATAACTTTAGAAATAATCAGGTATTTTCGTATCTGTTCTGCTAAATATTAGGAAAAAACTGTGAAGATATTAAAATAATAGTCAAAAAACTAAATAAACAATTGATATAAATCTAGTAGGCTGCGCGTATTAAATTTAATTATGGTTCATTTGTCCGAGACTCAAAGAATAGACATTTTAATTATGATTGGTTGTGGTAATAAAACCAGAACTCAAAAGGAGGTTTGTGAAATTTTTAATAATAAATACCCTGGTCAACACGTTTCGCAGTCTACAGTTAGCAAAATTGAAAAAAAGTTTCGTGAAACTGGACATGTAAAAAATATTGAAAAACCTGGTAGAAATGTTCAATTTACTGATGAAAAAAAGTTAGATGTACTTCTAGAGATTGAGGAAAAGCCGCATAAAACAACTCGAGAACTTGCCGCCGACAATGATGTAAGTAAATCATCTATTTTGAGAGTTCTGTATAAAGAAAAATACCACCCTTACAAAGTTCAGTTGGTTCAGGAGTTAAATGAAGATGATCCTGATAGAAGGCAAGAATTCTGTGAATTGATGATGGATAGAATGAACGCAGATTTGCAGTTCATAAACAAAATAGTTTTTTCTGATGAAGCGACGTTTCATTTAAACGGAACGGTTAACAAACAGAACTGTAGATATTGGAGCAGAGAAAATCCTCACTGGATGTGTGAGGCTCACACTCAATATCCTAAAAAAGTTAACGTTTGGGCTGGTATCATTAACAATAACATTATTGGCCCTTATTTTTTTGAGGGCACAGTTACTGGTGAGGTTTATCTAGATTTTTTGATTAACTTTTTAGTGCCTACATTACAAAGAGTTTTTCCTGATGTTAATCATTCAAATGAGATAGATCGATCTATTTACTACCAACAAGACGGAGCTCCACCGCATTTTGCAGGTACTGTTAGAAATTAATTATTTAAACGAGGTTTTTCCCAATAGGTGGATAGGAAGGTGTGGGGCGATCGAATGGCCGGCTAGATCCCCCGATTTGACTCCTCTCGATTACTTCTTATGGGGTTATTTAAAATCTAAAGTATATTTTAATAGACCAAACAATATTGCTGATTTAAAAGTTAGGATAACGGAAGATATTAACAAAATAACCCCCGAGGTCATACAAAATGTTGTACGAGAATTCCAATATCGCCTCGGTTATTGTCAAGAGGTGAATGGTGGTCATTTTGAACATTTAATTTAAGTGTCAAATACATTGAAAAATACATTCTAATCATTATGTGATATTATTATCTTCATTCTACGTAAAGTTTTGTGTTAGAGACATTATCAAAATTTTACATCTTAAAAATCAACTTTCTCAGTTATGATTGCACCAAACTTAAAAAACTTTATATTGCTGAACAGAGGACTAAAATCCCTTTCCAACGAGGTGCCACACGACCCCCTTTGTAATTTAAAATTTTCGAGGGGGTGCTTATAATTCCGAAGGGGTGCTGGAGGGGGATAATATTTTCATACTGTAAATTGTCAATTTAAGAATAAAAATCGACCTGTTTCAGGTTTTTTTCATATAGTACATAATAACGCTACAAATGCATTTATTCCATACATATGGACCGCACTGTATATATTATATTGTATTATTATTATCTACTTCGATATTTTTTTAAAAATGAACTGCTTGTAAAACATATTTCAACTAAATTTATTGTACTCTAACCCTTACTTTTTGGAAGTCCATCTTACTAAGAATAATAAAAAAACAAAACTTCCACGTTTATTTGAAACCTAATTTTTTAAAAAAACTTGGAAGTTACCTTAAAAAGAAGAGTTTTTTTTTAATCTTCCTTAATTTACATTTAAAATTTTAAAATTCCTTAACCCACTTTTGGATTGCAGAAAATAAACCAAACATTAAAAATTGCAAATTAAAAAAATCAAATATTACTATTTAAACTATATAGTTTTCAATAAATTTGTACATTCAAGATGTAGCTTCTTTTTTTCGTTTGCATGACGCATTTTTTTTAGAAATACAATTTTAAATACAAAGAATTTCAATACATGGTTACGACAGTAACCATATTAAGCGAATTTTATGTAGGCAAATTTCATTGTAATTTTTTCAAGGCTGCAAAATAATTTATTAAAAAAAATAAATTGTGTGGCGGATAAAATAACGTGATTTTATTTGCTGTAATTAAATATTTAATTAGTTCAATTTTTTCGTGTCGTTATTATGAACATTTTACAATAATGCATAAATACATACATACTTCGACCTTGATCTGCAAAAATACTTAATTGAAATATTAAAGATAATTAATCCAAACACACTTAAAAAAACAATAATAATGGAACTTACACTCACTTTTAAACGCGCTATGTATATAACATGTCCCGTAATAATATAAAAAATATATAAATACATAAATGTCATACACGATCGAATAATTAATATCTTCCAGTTACCGATATGTCAACATCGCGAATATTTCGGAACGACTAAAATCAAAACACAAGTTCTTCCCAACAATCTGTTTTTTTGCTATATAATTTGCATAATGACTTAGAATGACTGTCCCACTCTAAGAGTCACATACTTAACGATGTTGCCAAGTTAGCGTAACAGTCAGAAAGATCGAGCACTCAAGGTGGCGGCAAGTCAAGTTTTATTTTCTTGCAGTTTTTAATCATTTTTATGTAGGTGCATATATCACGATTTTATGTTCTCTAAGCAAACATACATATAGGGTGGTCCTTAAGTAATTGTACAAAAAGAAACAGTAGATTCTACACTCTAAAATATTACGATTTAACCCAACTTACTTTAATAAAATGTTGATATTAAGAAAGATACAGTGTGGTAAAGTTGAAATTTAAAATTTAATTTTTCGCCATAACTTTCATGTTTATGGAGATTTATTTACAAAAATTTATAAGTAGAGGTTTTGAGTATGAGGAATTATAATTTGATGCATAATTTTGATGTATCTCATAGAGGACGCCACATATGCCACATATTTGACATAAATTTGCGCTTAACTTTTTTGCTCTTCGACTTAACAATATTTTTCTGATAAAATATGAAAGATACGATATTTCAACAAAAAAAGGTGTACTTGTTAATAACTTCAAAACTGAACAGTTTTCGAGATAATCGCATTTTACAAATCAGCTGCATAACTCCGTGTAACGCAATTATTCCAGGCAACGAATGAAAAATAGAAAAAAACATCAATAATTATAAATTTTGGTATGGAATATTTTCAACTAAAGTTGATAGTTTCCAAAACATTAAAGAAAAAATACTATAGGCTATTATTTTTTTACATACATCATTAAGATAATTAATAATCTGTTATTGGAATCAGCTACATAATAATTCTTAGTTGTGATATTGATTTGCTGGAAGATTTGCCATTAAACTTAAGGCAAAATATGTGGTTCATGCAAGATGGTGCACCACCACATTATACGAGAGCAGTGAGAACATACCTAGATAACAACTTTCCTGAAAGCTGGATTGGTCGTGGTAGTCATTTTCCTTGGCCACCACGTAGCCCAGAATTTAATCCGCTCGATTTTGGTGTATGGGGAGCAATGAAACAACATGTCTACAAAAATGTCATAAACACTCGTAACCAACTTTGGGAAGAAATAAATGCTGCAACTGTTTCTTTTCAACCAATGATGCTATTTAATATGAGACGATCTTTTATGGAACGCATTGATAAATGCATTGATGAAAATGGTGGACATATATCGAACACTTACTTTGATAAAAAGTTTTAGGTTATTCAGTTAAACTATTTCTTAATTTCAATTGAAAATAAAATATGATATTATTATGACTTTAATTTAATATAAAATGTAAAATGTTTGATGTCAAATCCAATAACAGATTATTAATTATCTTAATGATTTATGTAAAAAAATAATAGCCTGTAGTATTTTTTCTTTAATATTTTGGAAACTATCAACTTTAGTTGAAGATATTCCATACCAAAATTTATAATTATTGATGTTTTTTTCTATTTTTCATTCGTTGCCTGGAATAATTGCGTTACACGGAGTTATGCGGCTGATTTGTAAAATGCGATTATCTCGAAAACTGTTCAGTTTTGAAGTTATTAACAAGTACACCTTTTTTTTGTTGAAATATCGTATCTTTCATATTTTATCAGAAAAATATTGTTAAGTCGAAGAGCAAAAAAGTTAAGCGCAAATTTATGTCAAATATGTGGCATATGTGCCGTCCTCTATGAGATACATCAAAATTATGCATCAAATTATAATTCCTTATACTCAAAACCTCTACTTATAAATTTTTGTAAATAAAACTCCATAAACATGAAAGTAATGGCGAAAAATTAAATTTTAAATTTCAACTTTACCACCCTGTATCTTTCTTAATATCAACATTTTATTAAAGTAAGTTGGGTTAAATCGTAATATTTTAGAGTGTAGAATCTACTGTTTCTTTTTGTACAATTACTTAAGGACCACCCTGTATATATCAACAATGTCTAAGAAACACTTCTTTTTGTAAATACATACAGTTCGGAAACTAGTTCTCTACAAACCTAGATAATATGCAATATAGGAGAGTCAATTTACAAAAGTATTTACTATTATTTTAATGAAATTATCTTTTGTATTACTTTCAAATACGTCAAAAATGGGTAGTAGCTAATTGCTTATTTGATTACAAAATTAATAGTTAAATTAAATAATTTTATAATAGTATACAAGGTTAGAATGAAAATTCGAATTTTTATTCAAACCGAGTAGCACACTGTACTTTCTCCACGATCAACGATTTTATATACAGTGCGTGTAAAAGCCAAATGGAATAAATTCATTATTTCCGTTACTGTACATATTTATAAAAAATCCCGAAACACGTCAAATTTAAATTATAACTTGTAATACTTTAACGTGAAAATGCAACCCCTACCTTCAACCCCCTTAGAATGACAGGTACAACCCCCAAATTTTTTAAATGGGAAGTATAGGCTTGTGATATATCATTTGAAAGGTCTCTTCATTCTCTATTCAAAAATGTTATTGTTTTTAAATTTAATGCAAAAATTAACATAAAAAAAATTAAAATCATGTTGTTACCGAAATTCGCTACAAAACAATCAAAAACTAAAATGTAATGCAAAACGTAATAAAATGTAGAACACGAAAAAGAACTATGAATGTTAATGAAGTAGATGTTCAAAATGTTCTCCGCGAACGTCTTGGCAACATTCTAATCTCAAATAAAACTATCTTCTAACATTATTTAACATATCAGGCGTGATCGACCTAATCGCAAGCGTTATTCGTTCTTTTAAGTCATTTAAATTAGAAGGTTTAATTTTGTACACATGGCTCTTCACATATCACCATAAAAAGAAATCTAATAATGTAAGATCAGGTGATCGCGCTGGCCATTCAATCGATCCTCGCCTCCCTATCCACCGATTGGGAAATATTGTATCGAGGTACTGCCGGACATTAAGTTGGTAATGTGGTGGTGCTCCATCCTGCTGAAACCATATCGTATTCGCTGGAACTTGAGGGTTACCTGGATCAGGATATAAATTTGCCAACATTGGAATGACATCATTTTGAAGTAGTGCCAAATAATTGTTGCCATTCAAGTTGCCGTCAATAAAAAAGGGACCAATGATATTGTTCCCTACAATCCCTGCCCAAACATTAACCTTTTGAGGGTATTGAGTGTGTTCTTCTCTCATCCAGTGAGGATTTTCCGTGGACCAGTAGCGGCAATTTTGCCGATAAGTAAAAAAGTACACTCATCAGAAAACATAACGTCTTCTAATTGGATAATATTGTTATCCAACATGTCCATCATTTGCTCACAAAAAAAAGTTCCTCTATCAAAATCGTCTTCCATGAGCTCCTGAGCAGGTATCAACTTATACGGATGCAATTTATTTTCTTTTAATATGTTTGCTATCGATGTATGGCTAGCATTGAATGTAGTGGATGCCTGTCTACTCGATGTATGTGGGTTTTCCTGAAACTCAAGCAACACATCTAATTTGAGTTCATCACTCAGTGCATTGGCAGCTGCTTTTTTTATCTGCCTTACATGACCAAACTCGCGAAACTGCTTTTCTATTTTACTTATTGTTCCTTGGGATATAGGCGGTAAATTAGGAAATTTCTCATGAAATAGGCGAGTTACTTCCTGTTGTGTTCGGATGTTATCTTCGTAACCATTAATTTGTAAAACTGTTATTTTATATATTTGCGTTAATCTTACCATTTTTCAGAATTGAATTGAACAAACTTTATACTTAAATTACAACAATGACAATTTAAATAAAACAATTTACTACTGCTTGTTAAAATAGCGTTGCCACGGAAATTCTTTAAAGTTTTTTAATGGTTACCATCTAAAAACCACATTGCTATGGTTTTTGTTCACTTTCTCATTATCAAGACCTAAACGGGAAATAAGTTTTAAGTATATTGTAATAAGTTTCGAGTATATTTTAGCAAATTTCGGTAACAACATGATAATAATTTTTTTTATGTTAATTTTTGCATCAAATTTAAAAACAATAACATTTTTGAATAGAGAATGAAGAGACCTTTCAAATGATATATTCCTGTCATTCTAAGGGGGTTGAAGGTAGGGGTTGCATTTTCACGTTAAAGTATGACAAGTTATAATTTAAATTTGACGTGTTTCGGGATTTTTTATAAATATGTACAGTAACCGAAATAATGAATTTATTCCATTTGGCTTTTACACATTGTATAGGACACAAAACATAAAAACGAGAAAAACGTATTTGAATATAAATAATTAAATTGTAAATACAGAAAGTATACTATTAAATCTTCACTCGTATATAAAGAAACTATTTTTAAGTCACTTATTGGTTAAATAACAACATTCTTGCAACAACGCTTTATCGAAGCAGGTTATATTCAGATATCAACCGTAGGTGTCTATAAGGAGTAGAATATGCGCAAAACAAGCTGGCATTTGAATAATATAAATTAGCGGCTTCGCCTACCTGTGTCTATAATTGACACCTCAGCATCGTTTTTTATTGACTGCCCTTGTCGAAGTCGAAAACTGACGGTACTCTCGGTGGTAATACCGTGTTTTGTGTTTCCTTCGATATCGAAAAGCAATTACTAGTATGGAGATGGATACGAGTATATGAATAGGGCACTTTTTTAAAGTGAAATTATACCTTTGTTAAAAAATAACAATGATTACATTTTAAATTAACGAAGCATTGACGGCATTATGGCAAAGGCGAGACAGAAAAATTCTGTAGGTACACAAACAGATTCAAGGTAAACTTTAAACAATAAAAATTAAATCGATACTTGCAATATAAGTAGGTGATTGTTAAAAATTGTTTTATTTTATTTTCTTTAGATTAAAGATCTATAAAATGTGGAGGCTGGATTTATATGGTGCTTAAGTTATTTAAGAATAATAAAAAAACTCTTCGTTTGAACGTAACTTACAAGTTTATTTGAAAAAATTAGTTTTTAAATTACAAACAAACAAAATGTAACTTCAATATGTCAATTTGGCGATGCTAATACTAGCGAAACGGCCGTCATTGAATTTAAAACGTATTTTCGAATAAATAATTTCATTCAACCGTTTAGTTGTTTACTGTTCTCAATAAGATGGACTTTCAAATAGTAAGGGTTAGTATAATAAATTTCATAATGTACCCTCGGTAAGTACTCCCTGTTTCATAAAAATATACTACGAGTATACCACTATTTTTTTTCAGGATATACATTTAAGAACAAATTAAATAATTAAGTTTATATTAAGGACACACTAGATGTCTTTGGTTGTTTACAAAAAAATCCTTAATGACTTTTTAATTGATAGTTATTAGCAAAAATATGTTATGTCAGTAGTGAATAAATAACAAGAGAATGGTAGTTAAAATAAGTAAAGATCAAGATTGAACTGTAATGTTTCAAAAGGTTAACAAACATTCTTTTTGTTTGTATTTCTATACTAAACAAGTTTATTTTTAATTCAAGGAGAAAACCTATTTGTTGGTTTAAAAATTAACTTAAAATTATATTCTATATTTAGTACCTAAATCAAATAAATGTTTACTTCTAAGAAATAAGAGGTTTCGTATTTTGCGAGCGATAAATCTTCTGTAATCAACTGTTTGTCTGAGATTATTCTTTTATTTTTGAATCTCCCATAAACTTGGACCTCAGAATAAAAATTTAGGAGCAGGTAAAGCAAAAACAAGAAGCAAGTAACTGCTTTTATCATTAATTTAAACTCTTAACATTTATTCGGAATGGGTCACATTGCATTAATGTTTAGTTTAATTTTTTTTCAAATTCCATTTTTATATGAATTCTTAAGGAAATTGTTGGAGTCACCATGTTTTTGAAAGGGGCTTTTTGACAGAAGTTGTCACTTTTTGAAATATAACATTTTGTCAATGGATGATCTAAATACATATTCATTTAATTGACTTTGTAAAAGTCCATCTTACAAAGAACAAGAAATAACTAAACGATTGAACTAAACTTCCACTATTTATTCGAAAAATAAGTTTTAAAATGCAATTACAGCTGTTTTGGTAATAACTAGCATCGTCAGATTGACATATTGAAGTTACCGGTCCAATTTCAAGAATGGGACATCAATCAAATGAAAAACATGGAGCGAAGAAAAGATATTTCGATGTTGGTCAACTGGTTTTTGCAAAAATCCATTCACACGACAATGTTAAGTGGGTTCCAGGTAAAATCATCGAACGCATCGGACATGTTATGTACAATGTGTTTCTAGAAGAAGTTCGTAAATTAATCCGATCCCATGCAAACCAACTAAAATCAAGAGTTGTAAATACTGAAGAAGATTATCGTCAAGACCAATTGATATATTATTGGATACATTCGTTGTTACTTCTAAGAGAAAATCTTCTGAAACTAATTTGAAGTCATCACAAGGAAATAGTTCTAGTCAAAAATACAACAGAAGAAGTCAGAATCATTCTGAACAGTGAGATCAGCCTGAAGAGTCAGATAAATCAGTCAATAATATTGGGAATTTCCTGATTCAGAGACCAAGACGAGAAACTCGTTTACCAAAAAAATTGGAAAATTTTGATGTAGAACATTTCAAAAGGGAGAGATGTTACAGTCACCATGTTTTGGATAGGGACTTTTGTAACCAAATTATTACGTTGGGCGTCAATTTGTGATATGATTTACATGTTGAAAGTGAATTTATAAAAATATTTAGTTAACTTTAAAAAAAAAATAACAATATACCAAAAGAAAAAATGTAATTTACAATAAAACAATCATTAATTCAAAATTAATTCAAAATTCAAAAAAATTTCAAAAATACTTAGGATTTCTAACAAACACAACTCTAGCATACAGTTATTTGACTCATCTTTATCGTCATTTAAGCGCCAAATTAAGAACATTTTTAAGAATTGTAAATTGTACCTATTTATTGTGTTAATATTTAAAATTTTTTTTATCCATATTTTAAATCTTTTTTTTTATCTGTTCTCACACATTGTAATTATTTTTTTTTGTAAAATGGTATATCCGTTAAATAAATAAATAATAATTTTAATTTCGTCATTAATTAGTTGTAAAAGATATTTCAATAATTAACAAAATTTTTAAATGTTCATCACAGCAAAAATTATGATAGTTAAATACCTCGGCTAGGGGTGAGTAAGTTCATTAGCTCTGACTATAGTACAATATTTGTTTCTTTAAGAAATTATAAGGGCGCCACTGAAATCTTTTTATTTTTTATGATACTACTGAAGAAAGTTGTTTTAGGGTGAGAGATTTAAATAAGTATCATAAGATGACAGAAAGATGTCAGAAAAAACTGTCTATGAAGATAAAAAAATGATATGAAAATGTACAAACAGATAAAAGATAAATAGATTTCCTTGGTGCTAAAATGAATGAAGTTGAGAATACGTTACAAAAAAATAATCCGCAAACAGGTTGTTGGAGGAATAATAACCGAGCAGTAGACTGTAGCGTGGTAGTTGATGGTTCATAAAATATAATATTATTATTTCTCCCCCATTGCGACTCAGTATAGCGGGTGAAGGACCACTCGGGAGTACCGAGAAAAAAGCACTATAAACAGTTTTATAATTTACTTACAAGTTCCAGTTTATTTGACAACAATGCACAGGTTACAAACACACAATTAACAATACTTGTTTTGTCTTTAAACTTCCGTGCGAATTGAGGAATTTGTCTTTCGATAAAATGACACAGCGTAACTATTAACTTAATAATTATATTTGTATATTATATAACTACTAAATGAATCGGCAAGTAGCCGGCTTTTGCGAAGGGCGCGAGTACCTATTGTAAGCGGGCGGTACACTTCATACGAGAGTTCAAACTATACTACTTAAAAAGCGGGAATTGTGCAATAAGAGGGTTAATAAGGGAAGGCTCGCGCCAATTTTTAATATTACGGTGGGGCGTGTTGGCGCGCTATTTAAAATGGGGTAAACAGACCACTTGGATAAATTGGATTTACAATTAAATTTATCCACAGGTCTTTACAACCACTTATTCTAATACAGTTGACGATACGAAAATGATTTTGATATTACGTTTAAGAAATAAAGAAAAACGAGACAGCTGTATAATATTATAAATGCATTTATTTACGTTGGTCGACTTATCTTTTTTTACATCTGCGATCCATTGGTTGATCCAGGAGAGGGCTGGTCCAGTAAAGGGTTGGTCTGATGAACAGTCCCCTAATGTAGAACCAATCAGCGGTAATTCTGTAGTAACCCAGTAATGTCTTTGAAATTGGGATTGTCTTTGAAATTGAAATTTGTGATGTCTTTGGTATTTTATATTCCAATGCTAAGTATAACACCAATGACAATAAGAGAATGAATGGTGGTTTAAGGTATTGAACTATGCCACATTAAAGATCGTGTATAAAGTTGGAATTATTGACAGGAATCGTTTATAATAATTAACATGTTAAGAACTCTATACAATAGATGGTGTTAGTGTTAGCCATATAATTAAATTAAAAATACTACGTTTTTAGTTAACATACCATGTTACACTTTTTGACAGAAGTTGTCTCTCTTTGAAATATAATATTTTGTCAGTGGATTATCTAATTACATTTTCATTAGTTATTGACCATTATTTCAATATACGGAGATTGACAACAGAAACCACTTTCATCGGTGGCAATTAAATGAACGGGCCATTTATAAATACCAGTACGTTGCAGTAATGACGAAATAAATGACCAAAAAGGAAATATAGAAAGTTATACTTTTCATAAACGGTAAAAGTCTTAAAATAGGAACGTGCAAATAAGAATTAATAGAAATCAAACTTAAAATTATCAATCAATATACAACTAAACAATACCAATACAGTAATAAATCTTGACTGATTGGTTTTACCATTGTTTTTAGATGGTTTACCAAGATTTATAGTCCTGCTCTTCTCACAATAAGCAATAACAGTTTGGCTTGTGTCTAATTATACTTAAATTTATTGTACTAACCCTTACTCTCCGGAAGTCCATCTTACTAAGAACATTAATTAAATAAACTTTTGAACAAAACTTCCACGTTTATTTTAAGCCCGCTAATCACTAATCCTTGATTCGTTTTGTTAATGCAATTCGTCGGTTCAGTTCGTCAATTTGAGCTTCTAATCTCATTTTATGCGTATCCATTTTGAAGTAAACTAAACAGTAAACGCGTACAATAACTGGTTTCTTCAACGAATGATTCGCAAAATAAGATCTGAGACTGAACGTTCAACAAATTCAAAATTGTCAAATTGCTTACTCTAGAATAGTTACAAAATGTTGGAGGATTACATAAAAAATTGATCATGTCAAAGTTAGGTCTAAATGCTCAGTTTCATTTGTTTAAATGATATATAAATAACTTGATAAATTATTCATTTTTCGAAAAAAACTAAAGAGTCGTTTTCGGTGGAAAATAAGTCAAAGAATAAAATAAAATTCTATTTGTTGCAAAAAAATCCCTAGTTTTTCTTATTTGTTTCAACAGTTTCTGACCAAGGTACAAGCTGGCAACATATCATTGTAATCCTCGTTTTAATCTATGACATGCTCTTAAGGGTTCTTTGAATCTTACTTCAAAATTTCTTTGTGTTTGACAATTAATTTTGTAAACACCAGATTTTTTTAATTTGGGTAATTTTGTTTTTACATTTAAAAATTTTGTACCAATATTATTTTGTGTTTTAATAGTATATTATTTAACGAGCGGTAATGTAGGTCATAACTCACGCAGATGAAGTTTGCAGCACGAGCCGCAGGCGAGTGCTGTAATTCATCAAGCGAGTTATGACCATTACCGCAAGTTGAATACTATACTTTATCTACGACTTTAACAATAAATAGATGATTAAAACGTTTGAATTATTGTGAAATCTATTAGATTTGTCGCCAGATATTTTTCATGAAATTATTAAGTTCTGGTGTAAATGTTTTTGCCTTTTTAGCTACATGCTTCTCTAATTGACGTTTAACAAACGCAAGTAATTTCCAATAATTTTCTATATTTTTATATTTATTTCATTATTTAAATTGAGTGTGCTTCTCAGCATAGAGTAGAAAGTCCACAGAGATGCTTTATACTTACTGCTCAGTTCTTTAAAATATACCTAAAGAACATTTTCTGTAAAAGAGTTTACATTCTTACTGATACATCAATTTTAAAAATTTTTGTTGACCGCTTTGTTTTGTGACTTTTCGGGTAATAAATTTTATACTGTAGCATTAGCTACTTGCCTCAATTCTGGAGGTGTACATAATAATTCATCTTCACTCTCTGAATTCATCTTTCTTAACACCTTTATAATTTTTAACAGATTTGAAAACGTCAAAATATCTTTTTAAAAATATCAACTGACATTACTCCCCCAATTACAATAATGGACTATTCCGTTTCATCGAATCGGCCACCTTTGGTTTGGTATTCGGTTCTTTAATTGTGATTTAGAATTAAAATTTAATTATTTCTATGGATTGAGTAGACATTTATGTAAAAAATAAACACAATGAATAAAACAAAAAAAAAGGTTTGGTAGGCACAGGGGATCGAACCGCCATTGATTCCGTGGCAGTATATAGTTACTGTGACAGTATGGTGTAATAACTCACTAGAGAGTTATTATAACTCACGCTTTTTGTTTATGGATACTATTAATTCCTCAAAAGCAGTTGAATAATTAATGGATAATTTAATAGGAGTAGATAAATGATATTAATGCTGATATTATTTTTGAAATTGTATTGAAAATATTTCCACAATATGTAATATTTTTATAACTTTTAATTAATTAATTTAATTTTTTATGGAAATATTAGATGAAGTGACAATTTCAGTTCTTTCTTAATGATTAATTTAATTATCAAATGAATTGTACAGCCATTAGATGTAGCTATTTGTTTTATGATATCAATTTCTTTATCAAAGTTAATTTTGTCCATTGGAATTGAAAATGCCTTATATATCCTGCTAATTTATGTGTTATAGGAGGATTTGAATTATATGGTATGGTTATTATTCCATTAAAAAAATAAATTAAACTTTACAGTAGTTGCATTAAATAAAATTTTGTAATTAAAGTTGTATTCAATATTTGCATATGCCGAGATTAAAATATTTGTTGTTAAACGCGAAAACCAGTTATTGACTTGTTTACTTATAGAATAGTAATAATGTCGTTTATATTCATTTACAACAAGGATAAAGGTAAAGTCTAACTATTAATTTTGCTAAGCGACCTCACATTCTGAAACAGGAAAAATGTACAGGTTTTTTATTTTTTAGTGACATTTAACTTTTAGATAAATGAAAAAAAAATGATAAAATTTAAATTAATTTTGTTTGGCAATCACAGTCGACAAATATTTACAAAAGTGGGGTGATTAAAATTGTAATAAAACAAATATATTTTATTCAAGGTTATTTTCTTGGAATGCCGTAATTGGACTGAACATTTCCTGGTGGAATCATTTATAATGTACTTTGCTAACTGTCTGATATTAAAAAATAAAAAATTAGATGATTGAAAATGTATTATAAGGACGTGTCCCAAGGTTTTTGAAATATTTTAAATCTAGTTGCCCGTCGACCCGTATAATAATGAATAAGTTCCTAAGTGTTTAACATAAAATCATTAATTAGATATACAATTTCTGCAACCCTCCAAATTTTAACAATATTTCTAGTAAATCAATACATTTGAAATTAACATTATACATTATACAGGGTGTCCCATAACTAATGGACAATATAAGAACTGTAGAAAGGGGTGATAAAAATAAGTCGTTTGATACAAACATGCCCTGGTAAAATGTTAATAGTAAGCGAGATATGGGGCGTTAAAGTTGACATGATATTTTTGAAAATTCGTAATATTTAGTAAACAACTGAATGTATTGGTCTCAAAATTGGTACACTACGGTTTTTAATGGTAATAAGCATGATATTGCCTTAATTTTTAATAATACTTCTAGATGGCGCTGGTTACACAGTTAACATTTTGTAGATCAGCGGTATTTTTTTTACCCCCTTTAGAATGTGCATTTTATTACAAAATAATAAAAACTGCATCATTTTGAAACAAAAAAGGTATACTTGTTCAATTCCCATATTTTAAGTCGTTTTCAAGATATTGCTATTTTAATATTGCAGTGCATATCATTACACTGCAACTTAATTATACTAGAATATTTTAAAGAGGGCTGTGACTATTAAAAAAACTGTCATTAATTTACTAGTTAAAAGCGAAAAGTTGTCATTACTGTGTTTTTAATTTCTGAACTAACAATACGGCTTTCGTTAAAAATGCCTAGAGGCAATAAATTTACAAATAATGAACTAAGGGATATGATTTGTGTTTATGCATAAGTAAATTATAATGCATGTGCTGCAGTTAGACGATATGTGCAGTTATATCCAAACCGAATTGTACCCAGTCGTAAAAAATTTCAAAGATTGTATTCCAATTTAGGTGAAAGCGGCTCTTTTCGTAAGAAAAATTCTGGTGGTCGACCTAAAATAATTACAGCTGATATGGAAGATGAAATTTTAACAAAAATTATAGAAAATGCTGAATTGAGTACTCGGCGCTTGCAGGCAGCTACTGGTGTAAGTAAATCAAGTGTGTCAAGAATTTTACATACAGAAAAATTGTACCCATATCATTTCACGCCTGTACAAAATTTATTACCCAATGACTTACCAAGGAGACTACAATTTTGTCAATCAATGCTCGGTAAGATCAATCAAGATCCAATATTTTTAAAAAAGGTACTGTTTACGAACGAGGCTACATACACACGCAGAGGAGTATTTAATTGGAGAAATAACCACTATTACGATTTTACTAATCCTCATCAATACAAAGAAACTTATTTTCGGCATGAGTTTTCAATCAACATCTGGTCTGAAATCATTTGCGATAATTTCATTGGTCCATTTGAACTCCCTAACAGATTAAATGCGGTAAATTATTTAGAATTTTTGAAAAATGATTAAGGCATTTTACTTGATGAAGTTCCTTTAATTGTAAGGCAGTATATGAGGCATTTTTAACGAAAGCCGTATTGTTAGTTCAGAAATTAAAAACACAGTAATGACAACTTTTCGCTTTTAACTAGTAAATTAATGACAGTTTTTTTAATAGTCACAGCCCTCTTTAAAATATTCTAGTAATTAAGTTGCAGTATAATGATATGCACTGCAATATTAAAATAGCAATATCTTGAAAACGACTTAAAATATGAGAATTGAACAAGTATACCTTTTTTGTTTCAAAATGATGCAGTTTTTATTATTTTGTAATAAAATGCACATTATACAGGGGGTAAAAAAAATACCGCTGATCTATCAAATGTTAACTGTGTAACCAGCGCCATCTAGAAGTATTATTAAAAATTAAGGCAATATCATGCTTATTACCATTAAAAACCGTAGTGTACCAATTTTGAGACCAATACATTCAGTTGTTTACTAAATATTACGAATTTTCAAAAATATTATGTCAACTTTAACGCCCCATATCTCGCTTACTATTAACATTTTACCAGGGCATGTTTGTATCAAACGACTTATTTTTATCACCCCTTTCTACAGTTCTTATATTGTCCATTAGTTATGGGACACCCTGTATATAAGGGTTAGTACAATAAATTTAATTATTTATCAGGGGTATCCTGGGTATGATACCAGGTCTTATCCAAATAAATTATTGGTCTTTGTAAACACCTGTAATCACTTATGGCAGTCAAATATTCAAAACGCCATTGCCTAATCCGTTGGGATTCCATAATAACTTGCCTTTTGTCAATTTTGCAGTATTTGAAACCTAGTTTGGATAAAAGTGTCCATAGGTATCCTTATCTCAGTGGAGCTCCTTAGTCTTGTTTACAATGATCTGATAGTAGACATCAAGTTTTCTTCGTACATAGAGTAGATAGTTCTTCTTATCAAATCTTTATCACCGTTATCAGTGGTACTGGAAACACCACTATCGTTTCGTTTTCGTCTAGGATGAATTGGCCTCGAAATGTGAACTCTTACTGATGATTCCAGTATCCCTGTCAAATCGCTGGTTTCTCTTACAGCAGGAGTAAAAGCCCAACCCCTTTGGACTAGCTTCTGATGAACATGTCTGACGATTTCTTTGGCATCAAGGGATAAAACTCGTCGTCGAACAAGAACAGTAACACAGGGAGCCGCTGATGCAGTTTCCCAAGGACGAAACATTTTTCACAAAAAATATTAAACAGTATAGACTAACTCTCACTATTGGACCACAAATATAAATGATTATACTCAACCCAAATTATACAAATACAAGACACTATATTGTTGAACACACTTTACGTTTATATGGTGGCAAAGTCATAAAATAATAACAAGAAATGAGTAAGCTCACAATTCAGAAAAAGAGGCAAATACACATTTCCTTGATTCGGAGTTCTGCTGTTAATCTCTCTAAGTTCTTTAAGTTAGTAATAGAGGATTAAAATCTGAGTTAGTTTTTATTAGGTTTGATTAATACAGTACACACTGTACAAACATATTTATCACATTAGCATTGCTTGCCTCGCATTGTTTGTTCTTACATAATACACTATACTGATCATTAACAATTCTCAACGTAATTTAACTGCTAACACTAAACGATAGTAAAATATTTACTCACAAACTTGACCCAGTAACTTGACACCTACTACATGTAACCTTATTTCAATCCCGTAAACAACAAAGGATTTATTCGTCTGTCACTGTTCTTTAGTAGCTAGTGAGAAACATATCCTCATAATTTTCAAATTTTTAATAACTTGACTATAATAATCAAAGGTGAAATGTTAATACATAGCTGCAACCTGTTACCGTTTGATATATTTATAGATAGCAAGGACATAAAAATATTAAAAAAAAAATAGATAAAGTGCAAGGTTCTGCTGAAGTTGACCATATAATAATAATAAAATTTAATTGCCTTAAAAACAGGGGTTTAAAGCAATGAGTACAAGGAGATGTCTAATTCAAACTATAGCTAAGTACAAAAAAAAATATAAAGTGATATTCATTTATAATAAAGGAGCGTAATTTCAAAAAGTTCCAGATATAAGCACATATCGCTTCAGCACCACAGACATATAAGTTAGACGCCCTATATCGAACTCGCAAATTGAAACACCACGGAGGTCCACAGGTAGAGTTGATTCCAAAATTATAGCGACAGCTTAAGTAAAATTCGGCAATGTGGGGGTATTCGCCGACGATCTCCGATCGGCTCGCGCCGCAGCGCAGTCGGAGAATTCTAGTAGAACAATTGCTAAGCGTATTCCGTGTGCGGTGTTTCTTAGTCCCAGCGGCAGCTGGGCCACTGGAATCTATTTCTCGAACTGGGTAATCGCTAGCGTTCGAGTCGACGGTAAAGATAGGTGGGAAAACCGTAGCTGTCGCGATAATTTTGGAATTAACTCTAGTCGTGAACTTGCGCAGATCATTCGATCTTATGAACAGGACCGGTTTCGAAATGTTTCTTTTGTCTCGCCCTTTAACGATTTGATCAGAAACAATGTAATTTGTTTTTATTTATTAATAACTAAAAAATTATTGATAAAAATTTTAATACACCAACGATTGAAGAACGAGTTAATATGGCCTTATTAGTTTTAAAGGAAAGGTGGTTTACTTAATAAAACATGTTAACAAATTAATATATAATTTTTATTAAAAACAATCAAACATATAACACTTATGATAATACAAACGAAAGTATCTAACATGAAAGCAGCTATATAATGAACTTTTTAGAACAAAAATTGTTACTGTTTTTTAGATATATAGAGAGCAAATGATACTGTCAATAATAGTAATTTATGCGCAACAAGTGCATAAAGTGGTACTTTTTTTCCACGAATGGAAATTCCAAGAGTGAAAAAAAGCCACTTTAGGTATTATGTTGCAAACACTATTTTTTCTACAGCCCTACACACGATTAAAATAGTATTTTGGAATATATATATATAATTAAAAAAAAACCTGAAACAGCGTTATTATCAAAGAGTATAAAAGAAAGTTGTGATATAAAGGTACGTAAAAAAACCATATTAATGCAATTTATCCATTATGACAATTTAACCTAAATTATATAAGTATCTGAAGCACACAATTGGTGCCCAATATCAGCTATAAATACAAATCAATAAAATAAATTCATTGATGAAACATATCTAACAAAACAAAAAAAAACAAAAATAATAAATGCCTACTGATGGGAAAAAAGAATTAATTTAGAAAGAACCTTCCTTTTTAAGTCTCCTCTTAAGTCTTCTGTTTGTTTTTTTGAAACACTGTAAAAGTTTATGCCTGTGGTCTGTTTCAAAAACGGAAATGTCGAATATATGATTTAGCAATTGTGGAAACTCCTTATTTTCAAATAATATATTAGTTATCTTAGAAGTGAATGTATCAAAAAAAGTGGGTTCAGGTGGCATACAATTATTTGTTATAGCCAAAATTTGTCTAATTTTTCTTTCAACAAAAAAACAAATTTGGACTACTTTTGAAGGTTTAATTAATCCAGTAACTTGACCCCACTCTTTCCTTTTTAACAAATTGAAATAATTCGCATCGGTAGTTTGTGTCTCTTGTTCCAACACTCTTAGACATGTCTCACAATGAACCATTTTTTTTATTGATTTGATGACAAAGCCACCAATGTAAGCGACAACATTTTCAGAGAGCTCCGACAATGACGGAATAAATTTATAAGAACCCCTTGGAACTCTTCGCAATTAATTGCCAAATCATTTATATCCATGTTATATTTTTTTATCAGGGATATATCATCCAGTGATATATCTGGCAAAAGAGTATTATTGTAATCGGCCTTGCTGGTTATTAAGGTAGTGTTATCCAATTGGAAGCAGTTTCCCTTTAAATTTTTAATATCATGCAATATCAATGCAAACAACGTTTTCACTAGAAAGTTTTTCAATATTTGTATCTCTGCCTAAAGAACTCATCGATCTAGTATATCTAGATTTTGTTAATCTAAAATCAATTTATAAATGATAATAATAATTTCTAATTCGTAATATGTATTATGTATATAAAATGGACCTAATAAATCTAAAACATTGTTGTACGACTTGCAAAAGTAATTTTATTTATTTATTGATTTAAGAAAATTAACTTTAACTTACTTAAAATATATGATTCCAGGAATACTTCCTTTGTTTGGGCAAGACAACACAAGACACGATCTCACCATTTTCACAAAAACTAGCAATTAACAAAAATAGTATATAAACGTAAAACAAAACGAAACACAGCATAAACTCAAACAATAATAGTCAATAAAAACAAATGATTCCAAGCCAAGCCGTAAAATACAAAAGACGGTTCTGTAATATTCTGCGTCATGTCTTGGCGGTACTGACACAGGCGGCAATGTTGTCGTTTTGATAAAATTAGAACCAATTTCAGATACTTTTCGTATATAACATAAAGTTTTTCTTATCAAATTAAAGTTAATAAGTAAAAACTGTAAACATAATTTTATTTATTTTCTTAATATTTATTTCCAAATTACTTTTTGGGCTATTATTTAACTGGATGAAGTATTATTTTTGGCAGTAAATTCTTTTAGATAAAACGATTGGCAACAACAATAATTGTAAAAGCTTATCTGCGCAAAAGCCACACTACCTGTACATGTGCAGAAGCCGACTTTTTACCACTGGGTGTTTCAATTTCTTGTAGAATCTCTCGTAAGTATTGGGGGTCTAACTTATATGTCTGTGTTCAGCACTAGGTGGCGTTATATTTTGCTGTGAGAAATGAATCCTAACTTTGGAGATAGGGTACGTTATTCGACATTACTAAGTATATTGGACATTTAAATAAAATGTGTTGTATTGACTCCTTTTGTTGAGTGTTGCATACTGTACAAATTAACTCTGGATCTATAGAGTATAGAATGCCATTTAGAGTAAATTTGAGTCTTAAATTATTTGCTAACCTTAATTGTGCTAAAGTACGAGTTACTTGCGCGAGAGAAGCATCTAGGTTATATAAATATTTGTAGTAGTTAGATAAAAAATCTTTTTTCGCGATCTTAAAGTAGTAGGATCAAGAGCATTCCATATGTCCAAGTAGTTTATCTCTGAAAACATTTTTCTAACTTGATGTGCCCAATTATACTTCATATCTGACGAATCAATAAGTTTTAGCTGCTGCATAACGGTCATTGCTCATAGATAAAAATTTTTTGTAACCAGTTAATAGTGAGTTTGAAGATATTGTAAGCCAGTTTAACCCTATCGGTTTCTAATCTAATTAAAACATCAAGGGTATTAACAGGAACTAAAAGTATTCTTTTTATAAAATTTGTTTGTACCCTTTCTGTCTAAATATCTAAGATAACCATATAGATAGATATACAGTAAAATCATTTATAACTGTTTACCGAGTTTGTTGGCATTATCAAATTTATACATCAACAGAAAAAGTTTAAAAAATCATACCTAATAAACCTGCACTATTGCTTGGAGGCTAGAATAAACAATTAAACATAAAATATTTCATTAAAAATGTTGTGACCATCCCAAGTATGTTACAGTTACTTACCAAGAACAATGCTTACTTAAGATAAGAACTTGAAATAACCAAAACAATGATCAATCAAACGTTCGCGTATTTATTTAGCCCAAGGAAAAATAGTTTATTTAAAAATTTTGATACTGTTGATCTCATGATGTGAAATCCTTTCGACTTAAAATAAAAGTCATTCTATAGATTTGACGACGCGACGGGTATTTTGTCAACTCTGCTAGTTAGTGACCAAGTTTATGGTCCCTAGTGTCAAATACAAATGTCAAAAAAAATATTTCATTAAAGGGAATTGTGGAGCTGTTTCAATTAAATGCCTAAACATCAAATGTAAAAATAATTTTATAACTTGAACTTGACTGAAGACCAAAATTAACATTTAACTCAAATGGCTTGCATTGAATTCATTTTAAGGATGACCTATTTGAATTTCAAAGCGAATTTTTCGAATAAATAGTGGAAATTTAGTTTAACCCTTCAGTTATTTATTGTTCTTAATAAAATTAACATTAAACTCAAAGTGGATAGTATGGAAAAACAAGTTTTATGAATCATTTTAAAACCAAGGCTGGAACCAAATGACTTATACACTACACTATACAAGGATGGTTCATTGATAGACTACGGCATAAAAAAGGAAAATTACACTGAACATGAGGAGATCTATAGATACATGTACCGGGTGTCCGAATAAGAACGGCTCTCGGCCATATATCAGTAACCATTGATAGTACAGCTTCGGGAAAAAAAATTTTATCATAAAAATGGCCTCGAGAAACACCTGGAAATTATTTACAGACTCGTAGGTCTACCGCTAGAGGGCGTAATTTAATACTAAGAATTAAGAAATCAAAATTTTACAAAAATTGCCTTATTAAAGAGCATTTTTAATGCGATAATCAAATTCTACGAACAATTCTGCGTATTTTTGGTTTCAAAAGTATGAATCATTTTAAAACCAAGGCTGGAACCAAATGACTTATACACTACACTATACAAGTATGGTTCATTGATAGACTACGGCATAAAAAGGGAAAATTACACTGAACATGAGGAGATCTATAGATACATGTACCGGGTGTCCGAATAAGAACGGCTCTCGGCCATATATCAGTAACCATTGATAGTACAGCTTCGGGAAAAAAAATTTTATAATAAAAATGGCCTCGAGAAACACCTGGAAATTATTTACAGACTCGTAGGTCTACCGCTAGAGGGCGTAATTTAATACTAAGAATTAAGAAATCAAAATTTTACAAAAATTGCCTTATTAAAGGGCATTTTTAATGCGATAATCAAATTCTACGAACAATTCTGCGTATTTTTGGTTTCAAAAGTTTTAGTCTATCTTTTCAAATATAAGGTGGGGGAGAGTGGGAACATTATTTTAGAAAAAGGTCTGTAAGTCCGGTCCTGTTTAACCGATCTTTGCAAACTTGGTCTTGTTGATAACAGCTTTCTTCCACCAATATTATAGTTATCATTTCCAAACAACCTAATAAGTGACGTGCCCGCTAGAGGGCGAAACTTTTTTTCTTTTTTTAATCTAGTTCTCTTTGAAAAATATTAAATAGAAGCATGCAATTTTAACCATGAATTATAAAATTAGACCAAATTAGCAACAAAATGGTGAAAACCGCATGTCAATATCTTTTTCCTATCCCGAGATATCTTAAGAAACGTGTAAATTTTAAGTATTTTCCTTTGAATATTAGAGTACTCTGGTTATACTGAACGGCATTTAATAATTTTGGACTTCCTAAAATTGAATGTTCTTGTCCTCTTTATGATGTTTCCAAGTTTGCAAAGATCGGTTAAACAGGACCGGACTTACAGACCTTTTTCTAAAATAATGTTCCCACTCTCCCCCACCTTATATTTGAAAAGATAGACTAAAACTTTTGAAACCAAAAATACGCAGAATTGTTCGTAGAATTTGATTATCGCATTAAAAATGCCCTTTAATAAGGCAATTTTTGTAAAATTTTGATTTCTTAATTCTTAGTATTAAATTACGCCCTCTAGCGGTAGACCTACGAGTCTGTAAATAATTTCTAGGTGTTTCTCGAGCCGTTCTTATTCGGACACCCGGTACACTGGTTTATCTTATTGCAGTAGGTTTGCCAGGGTTTGTACTAAAAAAGATAAGTAGAGAAGCAATGAAGGATACAGTGGATTTATTCAATGAAATGAGAAAGTATGAGCATTTAGTGAATAGTAATAGAAATGGGCCATACAGAAGATACGAAAATCAAAAAAAGTATAATAAAAATGAAGAACGTACTCCATTTAAAACATGCGAAAGATTAGGTAAAGGTGTTCACTATCATCCCGAAGCTGCATGCTGGTTTAAGGTTAAAGATGAGGAAATATTAAATAAAAGATTTATAAGACATGTAAATAATTCAGTGATTATAAATAATTGAGCTATGAAAAGGAATACGAAATAAATTTTAATGAGCATATTAAAGAAAATGAATTTGAAATTTAAGTTGATAACTTAGATAAAAATCAAAGGGAAGAAATTAATAAACTTATAGAACAATATAAATCTGTATTTATCAAAGACAAGTACGATGTAGGAACAGTCAAAGAATATGAAGCAAGAATAGATTTATTAGTGGATGAATACTGCAGCAAAAGTCCATATAAATGCACTATACAAGATAAAAAAGAGATAGAAGAACAGAGAGGAAAATTATTGGATAATAAGCTTATAAAAGAGTCCCACAGCCCATTTGCAGCATCGGTAACATTAGCATTTAAAAAGGAAGAAAACAAAAAGTCAAGACTTTAGGGAGTCAAATAAAATAGTAGTACCACAGGCTCAACCTTTTCCATTAATTGAAAACCTAATGATAAAGACATATCATTCTTTTTCATTTTTGTTTGTGTGTGTTTATTTATTTATTTAAATGATTTTTATTGTGATCAATTGATATTTAGATATTAGGTTATTTTTATTTAGCTTTGTCAATCAAAATTTATTAAATTTTGATTGACAATAAAGCATATTTCTCTCTCATTGCTAAGTAACAGCTGTCTAAACCACAGCACAAGGTAAACTAATTTTACTTCACATCGACAACTATTAGTTTTAGTGGATATCACATTTTTGAAACAACGGATCCATTGTTCACAACGTACAATTTTAGATTGACCGACACACTAATATAGGTGTGCCTAGCAATATTTCTATTTCAATTAGTAATTATTTTTGTTAGGAAATTAGATAATACCAATTCAATCAGGAACGGACCTTAAAGTCTGAAGAGAAAGTAGATATATCCTTGTATATTTTATAAACAAGAAATATACAGAGTCTGGCATACCCGCAACAATTAAAATGTATTTGAAGGACGGAAAAAATGTATACATGAAAAACTGTTTTTATTGAAGTTGTAGCATTTAAATATTCGAACCATGAATATACCTATCCCTATAAGTTGAACGATAAAAAATCTACCCGCCTTCAACCCCGGTCGGCAACAGAAATTCCTAGTTACAAATATCTTCCTATCCTTCACGAGCTATTCTTGTCTAGCACGTGCACTAGTAAAATATTTTTAATTTTTACCTTTGCATAAACCACGCTCTGACTGCGATCTAAGTTCGCCCTTGAAATCAGCCAATCAAGAGCGAGCCGGTAAAGACAAAAAATTAAAACCGACCCCCTTGTAAAGGAACGAGAAACAGAAACAGAAACAGAGAAACTAAATTTGTTTTTCGTCGAGTGAAAACGAATTTTATTTTGTAAAAACTATTTCGGCCGGCTAATGCCATTTTTAAGTGCCGTAAAATTTTTTATTTCAAATAGTACTCGTATTAGTTTTTAATTTTGGAACTTATTATTCCTATTTTGATTTAAATTGAATCTATATTTGGTCATTAAGTAAATCAAAACCAAATTCAAGTATAGTAAGTAGTTCCTGCTAAATTTTGAAAAGTGATTTGTGAAATCAGCCATCCAAAAAGCTGCAGTTCGACATCATTGAGAAGATAGCAAACTGTAAGTGGTTTTATTTGATTAATTCCCAGTAAACAATAATATGTAATGCTTACGTAAAAGGTATGTAAAATGTGACCTTGTTATGTCACAAATAAGGTCACAAATACGTAACTTGTACGTCACACGTAATGCATAATGTCCGCACTTTGAGACCTTAATTATATATCACTATTATGTTCTTTGTGTGACATCACCGATATATCGATTTTTTACATCGGTGCTACGTTTATTTACTAATGTTAATACCATATTAAAAATTGCTTTTACAATGACTTTATATTATATTTTTAGGAATTATAAGGACAATAAAAATAAAAGTTAATGTAACTTTACAAATTTTAATAAAAAATAGTTATTAATTTAACATAAAAATAAAATATAAAAATAAATAAAAAAATTATTATTAATTTAACAAATATAAAAAATAAAAATAAGTAAAAAAAATAATATATATTATAAGTTAAGACAAATGAAAAATAATTCTTAAATGAAAAATAATTCTTAATTTAACAAAAAAAAAAATAAAAATAAATAAAAAAATAACATAAGTTAAACACAGACAAAAAAGTTATATTTATTTTTCTCTATTGAATCTCTGTTTGGCGAGTCTAAACCACTCACTTATGTGAGTTTGCACCTCGCAAGAATTAGAATTATGAAGTGAAACCATTAAACCTAAAAAATTAATAATATATGAGTTTTCTACATTCAAATGATTCGATAAAATGTTAACTTTACACTGTAAATAAATTGTTAAAAACACTCACCAATAAATAATTTTATAGCATAGGTATCTGCTAATTTTAAATTCCCTCTTTTTCCCTGAAGGGAGCAATTCTTTGCCAGTCCGTTGGTGAATATTTTTGCTAAACATCTATTTACGTTATCTTTCAAATCTCTCCCACCAATTGTTTTTAAATAGGATATCTAAAATATATATATATATATATAAACCATTAAAATACAAAATTATTCAGTAGGACTTACAAAAATCTGTTTTTGTTCATCGTTTTTCAAAAAATCGTCAAAGGAAAAGATTTCTTCCTCCGATTTTAGGGGTAGCTTGTCTTGCAGGTTTTTTAAATACTGATCAACTTCTAGATTTCCTCTTTCCAAATGGAAAGATTTCATTGTTTTTTGAAGAGATTGTAAATTTTTTTGTATGTCTAAACAAATCCTTGTTAGACGATCTGAAATACACAAAAAATTATTTCAAAATAAAAAAGTCTTTTAAATGTTTACCTATTGAAAATTGTAAATCTTCCACTGTTGTTGTATTTTCTAAAAAAAAGTGATTGTTAAATATTTTAACATATTCATTGACAAATTCATTAACAAAAAATGTACCTGAAATAATAATTGGGACATTGTCGATATCTAAAGTTTCCTGGATAACAGTAGAGTTTTTATTATCACTTATTATTTCCTGGATGTTTTCTAATTGCTGGTCATGATTGGATTGTTTTGTGATATTGTTTTTTGTTGGAGGGGATGGTGGAGGTGTAACAATGCTTTCAGTTGAGGTTGACCTGCTTCTTTGTTTTCTAATAGTTTGTTTGAGTGTATTTTTCTTTTTTTTCAAACTCACTGTTGAAATAGAATATGGGGATGGGGTAATGCTCTCTTCAGAACTAGAATGTATAATGGTCTTTTTTTTTCTCATACCCTTTCCGGTATATTCCAGACCTTCTTCTGAAGTTAAATATGAAGGGTCCTCTGCTTTCTTTCGGGCACTTTCTAATGTTGCTGAAATAAATATATGAATAAACCAGTGTTTGTAAAAATTTCAGTTTACTTTAAAAAAATAGTAGATATACTTACAACAGTAAGCTTCAACCTCAATATCATGGAGTTCCCATGTATGTTTGTTAGGTTGATCCCCTTTTAACATGTATGACGATGCATTTACCGATTTGGGCCACCAGCACTTTTTTTTGTCCTCGGTCATCCAACTCACCGGTACTTCGGAGTATAGTTTCTCTATTGGTAGATAAACAACTGCATATTTTTTTGTAGTCATCATTGCCTCCAAACTGAAACCGAAATACCTACAAAAAAAGACAATAGGTAAAATGAGAGCTTGAATTTATTTAGCTAATATAATATAGTTACCCCAAGTAAAAAATTTTGGTAAATACTGCTTCACCATTTAAAATTGGCAATTTTTTTAAATAAGATAAAACACTAACAAATACATTTATTACAACATTCACAAATATGTATTTTATTAAAATTAACTTTTAAATTATAGAATTAGCAGGTAATTAATATATATTTTATTTTAAAATAAAAACTTGTATTGAATCAAAACAAATATTTATTAATGCAGCATAGCAACAATTATCATGGTATCTTCAGAGTAAGGAACTCTGAAACATTTTTTTATTGATTCTGTGTGGAAAGAAATAATATCTTCAGATAAACTTTTTGGCTTAACTGCATATATACCAATTATTTTTGAGCTACATGGACTTTCAAAAAATTGTCTGGGATCCAAATAATATCTACCATAGCAGATTACATTATTATTTACAACATCAAACTTTTCAATTGAGACAATTTGATCATTCTGAAGTAATACACAGTTATCATTCGATTTTAAAGACAGGGTTGTATTTTGGAGCTGAACCCTTATTATTTCCCTGTTTTTCTTGGTAAACAGTGGATACTTAATAGGTTTTATATTTTTCTGTATATTATTTGCTTTTTCAATAACTCGATTGTGTATTTGCTGTAAGGGATGACGAGAAGTTTTAAGCATTTTTTTAAGTTTGTACATGTAGCTCTCATACTTAAATGCACTAAATGAATCTAGAGAACCATGTGTTTTAACATCTTCAGATAAATGAACTAAATTATGAACATTATAAGTACAGTATTCATTTCCAAAAAATACTCCAAACTTCTTCACATAATATAGGAGTAATTCATTAGCATAATCAATATTTTCAAAACTTTGGTTACTAACAGAAAGTAACCTTATAGCTATAACCAGAGATAAAAAATGTTTATATCTTTTTTCATCTAAAATATTTTTAAGAATAACTGGACCAATATACAGTAAAAATAAACGAAATTCACTTGCTTTCCATCTGTCAACATCTGCAAGGGGTCTAGGTCTTCTTTGAAAATTTGAAGGAACATATTTATTTGTCATTAAATACATTGTATTCAAATGTTCAAGTTGAGGTTTTTTTAAACGAACTGTCTTATTACCTTTTATCCATAACAAAAGTACACGTTTTGTAACTCCCAGTAAAACCAAATGCATATAATCAATTGGAAATTGTTTGATCATATCAATATTTAACTGTTCTAAAATTGTTGACCCCCTGTGATGTTCTATATCTATGCGTTTCCTGAACGATTCATTTGTTCGGAGGGTAGAATTTGTTGATAAAAATACAATTCGCCTTTCTAAGTAATCTCCCTCACACATACATTTGGTACATCCATGATAACCTGTATGATTTTTTATGTTTGCAATGAAGGCTTTAGCAGGTGCATCACATATAATACATGCAAGTTCTATAGAAAATACCTTTTGTTCAATAATTAACCCTTGGTTCTCTATATTCTTAAATTCATTAACAAAAAACTGGAGAAATTCATTAGCATTCTCAGGTTTTTTATTACTGTGAAATAGACCTATTAAGAAAGGTTCTGTTTTTATATTCTCAACTACAACATCTCCTAATATGGGCCAAAATTGACTACCTGATGATTTGGATATTGGCAAACCATCTACATTTATGTTTAGTTTAATGTGAGAACCAGTTTCAATTTCTGCCTGCATATAATTCTTTAATAGGTTTTTTATATTATCAACCAAACCAAAATGAATATATTTCCCACCACTCACTTCAATAATTTTTTTTATTATACTTATTGTAAGGAGTTCTCATAAAAGTTCTTGCATCCTGTGGTAAGTCATCATGTCCATGCTTTTTAATATAGCAAGTAAATCACTTATGGCTTTTTGAGACAAGTTATGATTTTGAAAACATTCTCTTAAATCATCAGAGAGAGAAGATTTCACTATAAAATTATTTAAGTGAAATTTTTAGAACAATTATGAGAACTTAATGTTGATATATCATTTTCTCCATCAATAAAACTTTGATTTAATGCTGAAGAAGGTGATATACACATAGGGTCAACGTGAGAAGATTCATTGCCAATATTTTGAATTAAAGGCTGTTCACTTTGATCATCAATATCATCATTAAGAATTGCTGCTCTACGAGATTTATCTACATCTTTACGCAAAAGACGACGTTTATGTCGATCAGACAAATCAGAAAAATCACGAGGCATTTAAAAAATATTCTGTTTTTTATAATATATAGAATTAGATAAAACAAACAATTAAAATAATAAAATATATATCACACATGCACACTCGATCACACCGATTTAATCAAGGGATATTAATGAACCTAGAAAATCAAAGTTTAGATATTAATCTGTTACCCCGAAAATTTGTAATAATACTAAACTTACCTTAAAATAAAACATACACGAAATAAATTAAACAGATACAACTAAAATATTTTCTTCGCCTACTTGCACATAACATAACCACAATTTTATAAGATGCAGTGAAAGAATAAGTTACCTTGTCGTGTTCTTCTTCTTTTTTATGTCTACGTATCAAATCTCTACAAAATCAGTATACAAAATAGATCACAAGTCTTCACGCAAATTAATAATTAATGATACTTATGGTTGAAATAAATAAATAATTATATATAAACACCGAACATAGGGATAATAAATGTTATTTATTTTTCTGTGAGAAATGTTATTCGTACAATATAAAAGTATAATTGATTTAAAAAATTGTATTTTAAAACTATAACACCGAAAATATGGGTAATAAATGTTATTTCTTTTTTTGTGATAATATATATATTCGTATAATATAAAATAATTGAATTAACAAACTGTATTTTAAAATTATTGGCTATATAAAAGTATGTAAAAAAATAGTTACGCATTTTATGTACAGAATATGTTAAGTTTTTACTTAGGTAGTTACTTTTTATTAGAATGTCTTTGTGACAGATATATTACATAATTTATTTATGTAACAGTTCTTACTTAAATGTGATCATTTGTAGAGTATCAACTACAATAATTTACATTTTTGTGACATCACTGTTATATCACCTAAGTACTGTAACGGTGTTATCTTAATATTACATCACCAATATATAGAAATGAAGTAATGTAACAATTTTGTTTACTGGGTTACATCGTAGAACAATAACTTGGCGGATACCGAGACGTTTTCTACATCATTTTCTCTATACTAGCCTCCATTTGGCAAGGTGATAATTGGTCAATGTGCGTTCATTTTCGTATGAACAAGTTATGCGTTTCAGCCCAATAAACTAATTAACACCCGGTCATTAGCGAAAAAAAACCCAGTGCCGTGAGGGTAACATTTTTTTAATTTTATAAACTGTACCTATATGATACAAATTTTTTTTTTTAGAAAAGTTGTAATGCTAAATAATTGAACATTATTAATGCAACAGCCCAATAAGAATATTTTTATTTTATTTGTTATCCAGGTTGGTAAATTCTTAATATTTCTTAACTTCATTTAATTTTTTTATCACACTTAGAGGGTGGTGGATGAAAGAAATAATATCTAATCACCGATATCATTACATAAACAAATGTATTGCGTCGCATGATATTTTGTCTGTATTTTAACATTGTTTTTTTTTGTTTGTACCAAATAGTTTATTTTTTTTTTAAATAAACTCCGTTATTTGTTATATTCAAGTTTAAATAAATAACCCTTCCCAAAAGTAGATGTATTTCTAAAACCCATTAAATAATATAATTTTTATTTTTTGGATATCCTGTATTGTACGTCACCCCCCTGAGGCGCATGCGGCAATTCGAATTTGAAGTTTAATCTTATTGGTCTAAAAAGAGAGGTAGACTTTAAATCTTGAGCTATGTTGCCATATATATTTTAATAAATAAATTGAGTGAATTGACCTTGAAAATATGAAAATTCCATAGACATCGTTTTATAATTTAAACGGATTGCATGACGTGAATTTTGTGATCGAGTTAATTAGATCTGTGTAGTATTGTTTACAAGGGAATATGTTTAGTTATTTTAATTTCTTTAGTTTTAGACTATTTTAAATGAGTGACAATTCATTTTAGTATATAAGGGTAAGTTCTTATATAATTCTTTCCTTATTTTGTTACTTCTGTGAGAGATAACATAATATATCTTTTTCGATTATATTTAATCACGAGATTTTTCATTTTTTATTTTATATCTACATAAATAGTAAGTAATCTAGTTAGGTATATATTTATATAAAGATTTCAATCAAAAGTGCAACTTATTTGCATTTACAATGGAACTCGTGCAGTGCACCGAATGAACCTAATCGTTACCCTTAGTTGCAATAAATAGTATATCAGTAGTGTAAATTGGTATAATACAAAATACTCCTCTAAGTATAAAAATCTGATCTTCTACATTAAATACAAAGTATTAGGTTTTAACGAAAAAGTATTTGAGCCGACAACACCGCACTTGTCGACTTCGTCAAAAATCAATAAATTTGAAATTTCCGCGCATGCGCCTCAGGGTGGTGACGTACAATACAGGATACCCTTTTTTTAAACCGATCAGTTATATATTGTAAAATTTTAAGCAATTTTTCAAATTTATTTTAATGTTTTATTTTTTTATTTTTTTAAATTGTCGAACGACCCACTTCCCGAGCCTCACCGTTTCACTGAGTGCCGTACGCAGTGCGCCCCAGCTTTCTATACGATTCTCTATTACATCTTAATAAATATTTATTTTTTTATTTAATCAATTTATTTAAACTATAAAAGCACAGAGTTGTGGGTACAAAGTGACAGAAGAGTACATTGATCTTAGGTAAGATGATTGAAAAAAAAACTAGATCATATCAATTTGTTTTTTGTATAAATAATAAATATGATATTCAAGCAACGTGTGATAACGAACCAAATCGATATCAAAACTTATTCGCTGCACTGCTTTTAAATATGCCAATTATAAAAAAAAATGTTTCATTATTGTTTGTTAATATTATAAAAAAGTTCAAATTATAACTTACAATTATGGCATAAGTTAAAAATATCATGACAAAATTGGTTAGTTTGGGTAAGAGGGATAGTTTTTATTGTATTTTTCGATGTCAATTTTATTTTATTTTAACTTATAACTTCTAATGCTGTTTTTAATCATAAAGAAATCAATAATATAAATGAAGGGGGTTAATAATAATGTGTTTAACTTTCTTTAGTTCTTAGCTAGTTTAATATAAATATTTTTATACAAAACCGCGGTGTGCCCACCAAAAATTGGTTTCGTGCAATAACTGTTAAAATAACTATATTTTTGGGTCTGTTTTCATGACATCGTTTTCAAGGTGCCTTTGTTATTAATCTATACATATTTTAAAAAATATAAATAAGAACTAATACAGATTTGTTGACAAAACCTTAAATTTTTTCGTTGTTCATTGTTCGATTTAAACCAAATTTTTGGAGTGAAAATGGTTCAACATACCCGAGATGCCATGCATATTTTTTTATATCATTTTTTTTTCTTTGAGATACAACATTTATTTTGGTTTATTTAAAAAAAATTTAATGTAAAACTGTGTATAGCTTGTGAGGCATGATACTATCAATAAGTACTTAAATTTTGAAGTAAAAATTTTACTTAGTTTTAGAGAAAATGGTATAGTGTGTTCAACAATATAGTAGGGCGTATGAATTCTCGACGCAAGAAAACAGGTAAATTTTTGGGACAGGAACTTTCGACGCACGGTTAGTAATATTATGTTTTTATTACAGGAATTTTCGACGCAAAAATTGAGGTACTTTCAGATAGGTAAGTAGATAATAAAATCATTCGTTCTAGAAACGGAATTTTATTTTTTACATTTTTGTCTTTAATTTTTGCTGTTTTGCTAAGACTATTTATTTTTGTATAAGTATCTAACCTAACCTAATCTAACCTAACCTAACCTACTACTTTTAGAAAATGTATAATTTTCTAGGAAAAACAAATCTCCATTACGACAACTTTTAATTATACTCATTTTAACAAAATTACATTAAAACTCACAATTATTAACAAAACTGATGAGATAATTGTACCTAAGTGTAAGAAATTTACCTGTTAATTATAAAAATATCAAATTGGAAGATTTATCGAAAAGTTTATACATACGAGTATATATTTGTAACAGCGCTAATGAAATACTCATGAACAGGAAAATTACTTTAGGTGTGTTTTTTAATGGCATGTTTGCTTTCTTTCTTTTTTATTGTTTAGCTAAATGATTTATGTTTTATCAGTACTATTTGCTTTTAGCAATAGGTCATTGACTTTTTTCAAATTACGTCAATTGGTGACTTAAAATAACAGTCAACTGCCCAAAAGGATGAATACAATAAACAAGGTGTAAGAAGCCATTCGTTGACCCTATTTTATGAATTTTACTCAAGCTATTAGCAACTACTGTAATTAATTGTATAGAGTACTGATAATTTAACAGAGTGGTCATAAGGAAATGTGTAAAAATTATATCTATAACAAGACCCATCATCCTTTGATTCTTACTTCCACAAAGTAAAGGTTACCACAATCAATTTTATTTTAGTCACATTTTAGGGCGACTAAGTTAAATCCCTATCTGATTTAATTGTTTATTTCTTCTTTTAAATTGTAGTGCCTTGCTATCGATAAGAATAATTTGTGCTATTTTCAGAAAAGGTTATTTTAAATAGAAAAAAAAACCATCTGAAAAGTGCCTTTAATCTCTCCAGCTACCAAGTGTAGATAAAGTACCTACCCCTTGGCCCGGGGTATTAGTTCTGGGCTTAGTTAAAGCGTCACGTAATTTTGGGCAGTTTTGGTAGTTAGCTTGAGTCTATATGTGTTCCATACTCGGGTTTCTTTCTGATTTGGTACCCTGTTTCATGGTTATTCAAACAGGGATTTTCTATAAATATGTACAGTGATCGAAATAATGAATTTATTCCATTTGGCTTTTCCACACTGTATGTATAAATATTTCAAATAGCAGGTGTATTAAACGTAGAGAACGGTAAGGTTATTTTTTAATGATCGAACACGATTGTTTAAAGAGTGTGATCAGTAATCCGTGAAGATCAACAAGTTTATACTTTAAAAATAAAATAAAACATAGTAATAATATAAAAAATAAAGCAATGTATATAGATTAGTCCAAAAAATAAAATGGTCGAAAAAATCTTTTATATATAGAATATATTGCATAAATCATTACAAATTACAATTAACAATTTGTAAAATTATGTAGTTATTTAAATACTCAAATATGTAAAATATTGTTCGTTTTGATATTTGTAAATAAACTTAGCTAAGCTATTATTAATGCAAAGAATAATTATCACGTGAAAAATGTATGTAAAAGTTTTAGGACAATGTTGAAGCATCTAACTGTTAACTCACAAGAATTTATAACATCAACCGTTACTTTTGTGTATTAATTAATTTACGAAAATTGCTGAAATAACAGCTGTTTCGAGGCTTGTGTCAACTTATTTGTTCGCGGCGGTTGCTATCCATTACCGATCCCAGCCAAATTTATATCAATAACGGATTCTTTATTGCGTATATCAATTCCGGATCTTCCCCGAACACTTTCAGAACTCGGAGGACTATAGTCTTCAAAATTCATTATCTGCATATTCTTATCAAATTACCTCTATATCTTTAAAGATAAAATATATTGCGTGACATAGAAAACAGAATACCCAAAAGCGCTGTTGGTAATTTCACCACCAAGTACAACAGGTAAATTCGTCACCAATATTTAATGGCATGTATGTATGTATAAGTTAGGGATTATAATTACACTGCGACCTATAGAATCTATTGTGTCCCCCCTTACTTGCCATGTTCTGATATTTTCTCCTATTTTTCTGAGGAAGTTTAGGACATCGTTGGGCTTCAAGTCAGGTAGATCCCCTTCCTCTATTCCATGTGCTCCTAGGTATCTAGCCCTAGAATTTTGCAAGGCAGGGCATTCTGCGAGTATGTGTATTGAGGTTTCATCCTCTTCCTCACAGAATCTGCACTTTGCTTCATGTGCTAACCCTAGTTTCTTCATGTGGCTTCTTAACCGGCAATGCCCGGTTAATATTCCTGTTAAAATTCGGAGCCTTTTTTTGAGGCAGCTAAGAGATCTCTTCTGGTCATAGTTCCCCAGTAGTATCTTAGATTGCCTCAGCCCTTCCAGCTGATTCCAGTACTTGGATTTTTCCTTCTCCATTTCTTCCCTTAGCTTTCCTAAGATTACTCTACTGCTGATCCCACAAGATGGTTCTGGTCCCAAATGTGGGGTTTCAGCTCCTTTTTTTGCTGTTTCATTCCCCTCTATTCCTATATGTCCCGGGACCCATAGGAGGGTGACAGTGTTCTTCTGGCCCAGTTCATTTAGTTTGCCTAGGCATTCCCAAACCATCTTCGAACTGATTATATTTGAATTCAGCGCTTTGATGGCTGCTTGACTATCCGACATGATCACAATCTCTTGTCTGCGGTAGTTTCTTCCAATATTGAATTCCACACATCTTTCGATGGCGCGGACTTCTGCTTGAAAGATGCTCGGATATGTGCCCAAGCTTTCTGAGTATTTGGCTCTCGGTCCAAAAACTCCTATCCCAGTTCCCTCGACTAGCTTGGAACCGTCCGTATACCACTTTATGGTATTCTGATTTAAATTCTGTATGGTGTCTTCGTCCCATTCAGATTTAGTACTCAACCTTGTGATGAATTTTCTCACAAAGTTGAATTTCTTTGGCATATCATCTTGGGGCATTTCCCAAGTTTGATCAAAATAAAGTGATCGGGGTTTTCCCTGATAATTCCTTCCTTGATCATTCTATATATCGTTTTCTTCCTTACACTTTCTAACAGAATGTGCAGTGGGGTTAAGTTTAAAATCACCTCCATTGCAGCAGTGGGGCAAGTTCCCATTGCTCCAGTGATACATGAACAGGCTAGTCTCTGAATCTTCGAGAGATTTTTCCTCGTCGTACTCAGATTAGCCCTTGTTCCCCAAGCCACTGCCCCATATGTGATTATTGGTCTCACTATTGCTGTGTACATCCATTGCAGAATACGTGGGTTGCATCCCCAGTTCTTTCCTGCAATGTTCCTGCACACCATGAGGGCCTTGGTTGCTTTGTGTATTACTTCGTCTTCGTGTTTATTCCAGAGTAACCTACTATCTAGGATTAGCCCTAGATATTTGACCTCTGTTTTCCACTCGACGATGTTCTCCCCTATTCTTATGATTTTTAGATTAGGTTTCTTTTTCCTTGTAAAGGCTACTAGTGTGGTTTTGGTGGGGTTGATGCTGAGTCCCACCGAGTCACACCATTGTTTCGCAATGTTCAGTCCTCTTTGAACAATATCACAGAGGACATTTTCATACTTCCCTTTTGCCAGGATAACCATGTCGTCGGAATACCCTTGACATGGTATGCCTTCCCTGGTCAATTGACTAAGTAGACTGTCCACAGTGAGACTCCACATAAGCGGGGATGCAACTCCCCCCTGTGGACAGCCTCTGGTCACATTAATGAAGATAGTGTCTTGTCCTGCCTCCATTTCTGCGATTCTTGTAGATAGCAGTTGCGACATCCAAATGGAAGTCGTTCTATCTACTCCTTTCTCAATCAATGCTCTTTTGACTGCCTCATGTGGCGTATTGTCAAAGGCCCCTTCTAAGACTAGAAAGGCACATACCACGGTCCCTTTTTTATTCAGAGCGTCTTGGATTTCGTCAGTCAATTGTATTAAAGCGGTCTCCGTGGACTTTCCTGCTTGGTACGCATGTTGACGAGGGTGCAATGGCACCTGTTCCAAGATTTCTGTTCTAATGTAGTTTTCTACAGCTTTTTCCAACGTTTTGAGAACAAACGATGTGAGGCTGATCGGTCTAAGGGATTTGGGGTGCGTAGTGTCCCGTTTCCTGCTTTTGGGATGATGGTGATTTTGGCCCTTCTCCACGCTTCTGGTATGTATCCCAGTTCAAGGCTGCTCCGACTAATTCGGATCAAGTGTGGAATTATTGCCTTTAATGGCATGCTAAGCCTACCAGTAATTTCGCTACTGCATTTCTGAGAATTATTATTCTTTCATCTGATTTAATTACTTATTCTGGTAATTTCCTTGATAGACTATTCAAATCAATCGCACTGCACATGAAGTAAACATATCTATTGCTAAATACTTTGTTATTGTCTCATGTTAACATAATGTGACATAAAAAGGGAAATGAAACCAAGAGTATGTAGGTAGTATAGTGTTATTGGAAAAATACAAAAAATACAAAATGAATACGAAATCATAGGACAACAGATTACAAAATGATCTGGCGGTTCAAAACAATCCATTCTTATCAAGAAGGAGCGTTATTAATAAATCATGAAAATATCGGAGGCGAAATTACTCATAGAATTAAATATACCTGGTGTGGGCAGAGAATTTACAAATTTACTAGTGGCGAAATTACCTGTGCCCCTTTACACTAAAATCATAAGGATAGTGGTAAGGAAACGGTCAAAATTTGAATATAATTTATTTAGTATAAACCATGGTGTATGTATTATACTTTCAGCGAATTAAGTGATCAATATATCCTCATGGTGTATCTTATTCTAGCCCACCTTAACTTCCTATAATACTGATTTTAGATTTTCATGAAAAAAGTGATTTATCTAAAAGGAAACAGTTTGATTAGAATTTTAAAAAGATGGATAGCAGATTTTTAACAGACAACACTAAAATAAGCCAAAACCAAAAACATAAATACGATCTTGGTATTTGTCTTAAAAGATATTAAATAGGTACAGTCATTTTCGAAGTTCGTAACTATTTTTTAATTAAAAAAATATTCCTCGGAATGTTTGTTTTAGTTAGGTGAATTTAGACCAGCAACAAACAATAAATAAATTGAATATAAAGGAAATTATTGCCCATTTAATTACCATGTTTGTCTATGGATGTACCTCCCTCTAAGATCAGTTTAACTGTGCATTGATATAGAAAAACCAGGAAAAAACTATATCATGCAGATCTTTACATTAACTTAATATATTTATGTTACAGTAATGTCTTATCTATGTAAAAAATGAAGACTCAATCAAAGTAAACAGTTTAATAGTGGAGAACTTCCAAGATTTATTTGTTCATTAACAACTTTGGCACATTTTAATTGACCTTATTTAAGTCACTATACTGCATAATATTTGAGATAATTTCTGCAATAAAATATTTAAAACTAATAAAACTAGTTATTTGAGTTCATCCTTGGTGTTAATTGGCACTAATTTCTTAACAAAATAGAGAAAAAAATAATGTTTATTAGTTGCCTAGTTAAATACAATTTACTGAACATAAAATATTTATTAGACCATAATGCAGAGTAGGTTGTACATCCTATATTTACTCGCTAGGCACGTCTAAATACGAGAAAACAGTCGATTTGTATGTTAATTTTATTCATTTTTATAAGGACAAAGGCACCTGAAATATATTGCAGAAGTTGTTTTACCATCAGAATTGTTATTTATCATAGCTCTGATAATATGATGAAGAAATAAAGTGATGGAGTACCTTTTATGGTATCATTCTAAAAAGATTTTGTTTATAAATTACAGTACTTTTGTCTTGTCACCTCCACTATAATACTGTACTTAAATATGCATAATATCATCCAATGTATAGTTGTACATATCTAACGCCTTACAAAAATATTACAAATTGGTACAAGATAAATATTTATGTAGCTACCGAAGTTATTTAAATTGACTATTTTTTATTTTGATGTCAAATAGATTATGTTAAATGTATGTATTTTATGTATTTTTATTCGTTAATTACTGAAAGACATATCTTATATACTGTGTGTCCCGATAAGAATGGTCATAGATTATACCACAGATTCTGGGGTCAAAAATATGTTCATTGAACCCCACATACCTATATACAATAATGCACACAAAAAAAGTTATAGTTAAAAATTTAAATAATTAAACGTCTATTCTTAAACTTTTGTGTCTCTTTGTATTTCTTTGTAAATATTTTATTATGGAAGATACAGCCACCCTTTAAAATGCCAATTTCAATATTGAATATTTAAACTACATTTTCACAAATATTAAAAACATCAGTAAGCATTGTCCAAAAATTGTATAGGTTAATTTTTTTGTTAATTTGATGGCCATCTTAATGTGGATATTCCTTATTCTTCCAAAAAATTTTGTACTGCAGCTGTTCGATGTGGAGGTGCATTGTTATGCATAAACACAAATCCATCACCTACCGCCCCCGGAATAGACGCACAACAGGATTTAAAACTTCCTCGATGTACACAGCACCAGTGATTCTTCTCTCCAAAACTAGGAGAGGCGTCCGTGTACCCCTCATAATACCACTCCAAACTATAATACTCCCACCCTCAAATGGAACACGTGGTTGGGCTGTTTCTAATCGGGCTTGTCGTCCTGGGGCCCTCCAAACTTTGCGAATCAGAAACCAAGCCAATTCTTGATTCATTAGAGAACATCACGTAATTCCAGTTAGGACCATGGTGTAACATTTCTTGAGCCCATTGCAATCTTACAATTTTTTGTTGATGGGTTAGTTTGGGAACACGTAGAGGTCTTCTGCGATATAAATTTACCGCATTTAATCTTCGTGTAATTGTTTGCCTTGAGATATTCAGTCCTTCAAGTCTAGAAATTTCTCTGGATATGCCACTTGTAGATTCCTGTTCTTCGAGCTATCAATGTTATCTGCCGGTCTTGTGCTGCTGTTGTACATCGATTTCTGCCACTTCTGGGACGATCCTTCACATCATTTGTATCTTGGATTTTTCTTAATTTTTGATACAGCACCCTGAGTAACACCAACAATATTCGCGATATCACTTTGACCAAAGCCCTGTTGTAACAAAGCAATTACACTAGACCTATTAAAATATGATATCATGTCTCTAGGCATTTTTATACAGCTCAAATGAAATTTAAACAAGAATTGGAATAATGTGAAAGCACCCAAAAACAATATCGAATCAAATTTAGTATTATTTTGATTTAAAAACGCTTTAAAATAAATATCAATAAGAGTTTTTAAAAAAACCATAGGCGTAGATATATTATTTCTAAATATTCCAAACTTTTGGACATAATATGTGTATTAAAAAAAAGAAGAAATAAAATGACAGCAATATGCGTTGCCAGATACTCTCCTTATTTAAGGATTCCTTCCTGAAAGACATCCTTAAGTACACCTTCAAGTACCGACTACGAAAATGGCCCTAGTTTTTTTAATGAATTAAGATTAAATTACCAGATGGGTTAACAAACGTGTAGGATTAGACCCATCCATCGAAAAATATCAACGGTACGCCCCTGTTTGTCGAAAGAATAATTCCATTGTTTTCGACATGTTTATGTTTATGCGGTTCACCAGATGTGTGGACGTCCAACCCACCAGCAAAGACTTCGGTACCTATCGGCGGCATTCAAAGGTCGTTCCCAAGTATGTTTTCTTGTTTATACATAAGCTCGCGCTAATTAAAAAACCATATTAAATATATAAGGAATGATTTTATGCACGATAAATATCGAGATAAAACCTTGCATGCTGTTTTTTAAATAAAAAAGTTGTTTAATGATATTTATAATTGAACAAGTATCTACGTTTGTAATTATTGTCAACTGTGCATACTAAATTTTATAAAAATGTATAAGAAACTGTCCATATGTGATAAACTTTTCCAAGTAATTATCATATTAAAAAATTTAATATGTTTGACAAGTGAGAAAAAATGTAGATTGTAGATATACTACATTAAATAAACAAAAAACATATCTAATGTAATATTTTAATAATATAATAGTATTATCTGTATGGGGCAGACAGGAATTGAGGACCAAAATGTAAGGATATATTTTATGATATATAAGATGTTGTTTCTCTGTATTTAATCACAGAATAATGCCAGTTACTATCTATATAGTCACCTTCAATACTGCCAGGCGATATATCAATATCTCTCTAATATTAATTTTAATAATAGCTTTCATATTTTTTTTATACTGTACGGTACACTTGTACTTTACAGTATTCTTCCATTGTCCCAATGTTGTTTGAAATAATAAGTGAATAAACTAAGCTTTTATTTTAGTTTTTGAATATTGACATTAATTGTACAATTGTTGTTGTTAGCAATATGTATTAATGGAGTTGTTGATGGATTTATAGTGTTTTCTGTAATCGCGGAAGACGTGTGGCTGTGATTAGCACTTCAACAAAAGTTTTGCCCCTCTGGATCATTCTTTCAATCTTGTTTTTGCCTTTAATCGATTCTTCTATATACTTTTCTGCAACTGAAGAACTCTTCCATCCACCGTGCTGTTTTAGAACTTTAACGTCAGCTCCAGCATTGGCCAACAACGTTGAGGATGTCCTCCTGAAGCAATGACCTGTATACTTTTCTGGTTGGTCTAGTTTTAAGAACTCAGCTATTTTCTTAGGTGCTCCGCCAACAGTATGTATACCAGCTCTTTGAGACAGACATTTTCCTTGTCCATAACCCACCAAAGAGCTTTCAAGAAGACGTGTTGCCTTAAATTTAATGTATTTTCTAAACATATCCAAATAGTGAACCTCACCACTGTTAACCACAGTGAAAGCTCGTCGAATATGCGTTTTTGTCCACATCACTAACTTCTAAATTATAGGTCTCTTTCCTTCGGCAACCTCCAGCAACTCCAAGTAATGCTATCATTTTGAGTAAAAGATATTCTTTATCTGGAGCGTCCCTCATGAAGCTTTCAATTTGTTCCTTTGTCAGCACCTTCGACTGGTTTGGCTGATGGTCTACATTTTGTTTTTTCAAAAAAGCTATCAACTTTGGAGAACTTGATATGTTGACATTCTCATTAACTATAATCATTGATTTTACCATCGAAAATTTGGACCATAACGAAGAAGGGTTGAATGTTTTTGACTGAAAATTTAAACTGTTGAAAAGAACATTCTTTAAAAAACTGTTCTTACCACATCCAAAAAGTAAGCCAACATCACATTTTCATCAGCACTACTTTTCAAATTGTGTTGCTCACGCCAGTTGCAAAACAGCGCATATTCTTTTTCATATCTTTTCGCAGACTCAACTGGAATGATTTGCCCTATCGCTTCCGCAGTTTTCTCAGCAATTTCATCTAATTTTAGATCCATTTTCTCCGCAGATATTTCGCGTATGCAGAAAAATTCAATATGTCTGCCTTTATTTACTTGGTTACTTGGTAACCGCTGTTCATTTTTTATGTATAAAGCAAATCAACCATATTAAGAATAAATCAATTAACATAAATTTTTCACAGCAGTCTACATGACTTCCTAATAAAATCTTCAAATATGTCATTTCAGTTTCATATTTTATTGCGTTTAACACCAAAGGCAGTATGAAAAAAAATATAGTATGATACACGTCCGTGAAGTGATTAGATATTCTTGACTCGGCTCCTTCGTCGCCTCGTCCATAAACATCCATCTCATACCGTAATAAGTTACTTCCCGGACTTGTAACGTAAATAATTATTTCTCTATCGTACTGAGTAATTATTGAACTCTATGACAGATGTAAGATTGGAATAATAATTTTTTGCCAAAATTATGGTTTTGAAATTTACAAAATATTCCTGCCTTCAAAAAAATTTTCGGAAATAATTTAACTCTTGTGATATTATAAGTGAAAAAATAAATTAAGACAAAAAAGTCACTATACAATGTTGGAAAATACTAACCTGGATGACAGTTTACCCGTTGACATTGTGAAAGTACTGTAACGATCAGGTACTACTGCGCCAAATTATCTTAATTCGCATCATTGATTGGTTATCGGTTTAGCGTATTTTAAACGTCAACCAATTATACATCCATAAGTAGAAATCGCTTTAATATGCAATGCACGTCAACCGTACATAATTTTGTTGTATAATAATCACTTAATGCGTTAAAGAGAACTCGATAATCTGTGACACTCTGAAAGAAAAGTTTCGTTTGAACCATAGGTACTTATATTATAAAAAAAAAATTTCACTTTTTACATAAATAAAAATGGCAACAAAAGTATACCTACAGTCTAATTGACCGCTGGATGAAATCAATACTATATATCAATTCTGTCGTAATATAATAGTAAGATAGATGGGGCAATATCGGTATACAAAAAGATATTAATAAAACAAGATGTTCACACAATTGTTTCAAAATTAAACTTTTGGATTTCAAACATAACTAAAACTAATAGTATATTACATAACAAGTGTAGAAAGTGTAACATTTTGCAGAAACTAAACGAGTGCAAGAAATACACTTTCGAACGAGTTATGTACACTATTTTTCCTACGACCACAACAAAAGTATTTTTTAAAGTATAAAATCAATTAAACAACATAACACACACTGAAAAGATTATCAACACACGTACTGAAAAATATATCAACACATATATTGAAAAGTAAAAAATCCTTCAAAATATATTATTTTTATTTTTAACAGGATGACATGAACTAAAAGAATAATTATTATAAAATATTTATTATAACTAAAAAACAAAACAATAAAATTTGTATTGGCAATTACAATACAATATTTGACACAAGGAATATTTAAAAAAAATTAAATGGTCCTTGCTTTGACATTCATGTGTTTTTACTGTTGATAAATTTGACGTAAATGTCACAGATCATAGAACTAGATTTTTTTACTTTTCAATACGTGTATTGATATTAGCTACTTTCTTAAGTACAAATAAGTGTGCAAACTAGCACTTTCATATGTGGTCGTAGGAAAATTAATTTAAATAAATATTAAATTAACACGGAATTAGAAATTAGTTTAATTTAGAAAAATAAGTGGAGTTAAATAACGGTTATTTACGTTACAAGTCCGGAAAGTGACTTATTACGGTACAAGATAGATATTTATGGACGAGGCGACGAAGGAGCCGAGTCAAGAATATCTAATCGAGTACCGTAATAATCACTTCACGGACGTGTATCGTACTATATTTTTTTTCATACTGCCTTTGGTTTTAAACGCAATAAAATATGAAACTGAATTGACATATTTGATCATTTTATTAAGAAGTCATGTAGACTGCTGTGAGCAAAAATTATGTTACTTGATTTATCCTTTACATGGTTAATTGGATTTCTAAATAAAAAATTAACAGCGGTTACCAAGTAACAATGTAAATAAAGACAGACATATTAAATTTTTCTGGACACACGAAATATCTGCGGAGAAAATGGATCTGAAATTAGATGAAATTGCTGAGAAAACTGCGGAAGCGATAGGGCAATTTATTCCAGTTAAAGAGATATGAAAAAAATATGCGCTGTTTTGTAACTGGCGTGAACAACAAAATTTGAAAAGTAGTGCTGATGAAAATGTGATGTTGGCTTACTTTTTGGATGTGGTAAGAATAAAGAATATTATTTTCAACAGTTTAAATTTTCAGTCAAAAACATTCAACCCTTCTTCGTTATGGTCCAAATACTCGATGGTAAAATCAATGATTATGGTTAATGAGAATGTCAACATATCAAGTTTCCCAAAATTGATAGCTTTTTTGAAAAAACAAAATGTAGACCATCAGCCAAACCAGTCGAAGGTGCTGACAAAGGAACAAATTAAAAGCTTCATAATAGATAAAGAATATCTACTACTTAAATCTATTACTTGGAGTTGCTGGAGGTTTCCGAAGGGAAGAGATCTATAATTTAGAAGTTAGTGATGTGGAGGATACGGGTACCCAGCTAGTAGCGAAAAATAACTTTTGATTAAATACGTACGACCTTAATAACATTTTTCTATTGTAAATGCCGGTCCTGTTCGTATCCAATCGATATTCCAAACACTTCTACGGCAGACACATTATATAAGTTACAAGAACTACACATAACATACGGTTACACCATAAATTTATCACACTTTGCCACAAGCAATAATAATTATTCGAAAGAAATAATGTCTCCGTTATAGCGATTTCACTAGGAAAGATTATCGATGTGCGACTTATTCTGTAGTTCTGTTACACGCCAAAAGTGCAAATATCAGTAAAACTCTTTCTTTTATTGTAATTTACTTCCAGTAAGAATAAAAATTGTTTTATTATGGGAGATAAATATATAAATTAGATTCGGCTCAAAGAGACTTTCCAGCAAGGAAAAAGAAAAATTAAAATGATTCTGATTAACAGTATTGTTACTCTATGTGGCAACAAGGGTTAAAAGCCGAAACCGTTTACACTATCACTACACCAACACACACTTCTATTTCATATATACCGCTTTTTTCCAGATCTTTTCTTTTATCCTTCGGATTTCCTAACAATTGTCTCAGGGTGGTACTAGTTTTATGAACTAAACCTAATCCCACTGTACAGAAAATTGTATTCAATCCTTTGAAACAAATAAATCTCGAAAGTTCTCCACTATTTAAACTGTTTACTTTGATTGAGTTTACATTTTATACATAGATAAGACGTAATTTTAAAACACAAATATATTAAATTATTATTAAATTGATTGTACTAACCCTTACTTTTTGGAAGTCCATCTTATTAAGAATAATAAAAAATGGCTACCCAATCCATTTGATAAATACATTAATTAATAAGAAAGAACAGAAAGTGTCACTAAACCTAATATTTCCTAAACAAACTAAAGAAATTAAAAGTTATAAAAATATTACATATTGTGGAAGTATTTCCAATAAAATTCCAAAAATAATATCTTCGGCAACATCAGCATTAATATCATTTAAAATACAAAATAATATTGGTACAAAATTGTTAAATGTAAAAACAAAATTACCTAAATTAAAAAAATTTGGTGTTTACAAAATTAGTTGTAATGCTGTAATGCTATAGGTCAAACACAAAGAAATTTTGAAGTAAGATTTAACGAACATTTAAGAGCATATAGATTAAAACAACCAGATAAGTCAAATTATGCAAAACACCTACTTGAACATCCAACCTCACTTTTACACATCAATGACAAATACTACACACTTGTAATAAAAAACAAAATTTAGATTTCCTTGAAGAACTTGAAATAAAAGGACATCTAGCAGATCCACAATTTAAACTTGTTAATGAACAAATAAATCTGGGAAGTTCTCCACTTTTAAAGTGTTTGCTTTGATTGAGTCTTCATTTTATACATAGATAAGACGTAATTGTAACACAAATATATTAAGTTATTGTAAAGATCAGCATGATATAGTTTTTTCCTGGTTTTTCTATATCATTGCACAGTTATACTGATCTTAGAGGGAAATACATCCAGGATAATCCCTTAGGGCTAATAACATCTAGGCTTTAATATTGTTATGTCTTATTACTTCCTTACTTGGTCTAGCCTTATAACTACCTAATAAACATCAGGTACCTTGCTCTTAAATGTTCATTAAATCTTACTTCAAAATTTCTTGTGTTTGACCTATAATATGTACAGCATAGTGGAAGTTTTGTTAAAACGAATAGTTTTTATTATTCTTGGAAAATAATAATACTTAATAATAAATTTAAACAAAGAATAGGGCAGCACGAGAACGAAGCAATTTATACTAGCACCAGTTATATATATTTATTTTGCTACACACTTGTAATTATTTTGTTCCGCCGATATTTTACCCAACACTGTAACACAAGTAAAACTCTGGGACACTGCATTTTTTTAAATATGACAAATTGTTAATAGCGGTACTAACTTATTACGCATATCTAATTTAGAGGCTGATATCATACCTGTAGGTGTGTTATGCTTTTAAAATCACATTTTTCTTTATACACCAAACACAATAAGGTTTCATTTTTTTACGACAAGACATTCTAGAAAATGTAAATAGCGAATAATACAATAAAATTTGAAAAATTATTATAGATTTAATATCACATTCTCTGTAATTACTGAGAAAACTAGACATACACATATGTCCAAAAGTTTGGAATATTTAGAAAATAATATATCTACGCCTATGGTTTTTTAAAAACTGTTGTTGATATTTATTTTAAAGCGTTTTTAAATCAAAATAATAGTAAATTTGATTATTTTTTGTATTAATTTGGTCATATTTAATTGATTTGGGTGCTTTCACATTATTCCAATTCTTGTTTCAATTTCATTTGAGCTGTTTAAAAATGCCCAGAGACCTGATATCATATTTTAATAGGTCTAGTGTAATTGCTTTGTTACAACAGGTCTTTAGTCAAAGTGATATCGCAAATAATGTTGGTGTTACTCAAGGTGCTGTATCAATGTATCCTGCATGACAATGCACCTCCACATCGAACAATTGCAGTACACATTTTTTTGGAAGAAGCAGGAATATCCACATTATCCACAAATAAGAACCACATTTTACTAAAATGTACTTAAACTGTTCTTTCGCTTCAAAAAATGCTACTTTCGTCACTCGTTAAACAATATACTAATAATTGTAATACGAAAAATTCTTATTCAAAGTATATAACTTCAAGTTCCTTTAATTATGATTGTTTTTCAATTTGATATCCCGCCCTCGTCGGTCGACTATTGATCAACTATCAATCGATTATACTAAAATTCCATAATAGTAGGCACTAAATTCTCAGAAATATTATTGAATTAAAACGTAAACATTGTTGTCAGGTTGGGTTTCTATATATTTTATCATCTTCTATTTAAATCATACACACGCAACTAAATGGTCATAGAATAACGGACAACGTGTTTTATTCATTAAATACTAAATACTAAGAAATATTAAATATTAAAGAAACTTCCTGCTAATGAAATATATTCAACAACATCAATGTTTATTAAATATAAAAAAATTTGAATTATATTCTGGGACTAAAATTTATAAATGGCAACGTTGCGTACACAGAGACGTTTGTGGGGCGGAAAAAAGAGAGGTAGATTAAATTTGCCGTAAGATAGAGAGAGATATAAATATTGCTTCATCAGCTGAGCACGGTTAGGTTAACATTCATGAGCGTAACATTCGTTGAATAATACGTAATGTAAATATTATTTTTTTTTTCTTTGATCTGTTATTATAATACAGTTATAACGAATTAGGTCTGTTTCAACACTGATGACAGTTTTGGAATTTCTGTTGTAAAAATTCTAAAATTGGAAATACCCTTTTCAATAATATAATAAATAATGATATTTTTGTATAATACCTACCCTAGATAAACATAAAAGAGGAATAATACACTTTCTATACAGTTAATCCATTTAATCCATTCGTAAGAAGTAATAATGTAGTAGACGTCAAATAATTAGGCAGGTACATTTCTAGGAAAACGATTAACAGTAAAAAAAAGGTAAAAACCAAGGGATTTGTTTAAGGACTGAAACAAGGGAAATATCATTATAAATCAGTTTAATTTTGTGCTGTGAACTGTGAGCAATATGGAAAGTGAAAGCAGTCAAAGTAAACGCAGACGTCCAAATTTATCCGAAGGAGAAAAAACTATTATATACAATGTGTATTGTGGGCTCCGTGAACGGAATGAGAATATGTTGCATAATGACGTAGTTAATCTGTGTAGTGATTTAACTAAAGTGTCGACGAGAAGTGTTCACAGAATTCTTAAAACATTTAAAGAAAATGAAGGTAAATGTGATAATGTATCTAAAGACATTGAAACTAGAGGAAGAAAACAAATTCAGCTTGATGATTGCACCAAATATGCTATTCGTAGGAAATTCCATTCGTTCTTTTTCCGAAATGAAATCCCAACTATAAAAAAAGTCGCAGCCGAAATAAGTTCCGATGAATCGATGCCCAAAATATCACGACGTGTTTTATTGCGCACATTAAAGCAAATGGACATTAAATTTATGAAAAGAGGTAGGAAAGGCTCATCATCCGACGAGTTTTCTTCAGATGATAATGAATAATACAATACTGTAAGTAATTTTAAACTTTTTGTGGTGGTAGTGGTTTTAGTCCAATAAACGTAGGTCTGAAATCGAAATCTCATGCACACGGCTGCATTAATAATAATAATGGTGCCTACTTTTCTCATGAAACATTTTCACGTTTTATTACTTTGCTAAACCCTGTACATCCGATCTCAGATTTTTTTATGTCAATCTTATTTCCAAAGGATGCAAATTTTTTATAACAATAACTTTGTCATAAAATTAATAATAAAGGTTTTTCTCCTCTTAGCAACTCCATCCGTGGACACAGTGTATATTTTTTTATATAATTAATATAATGTAATTTAATTCTTATTTGTGGATATAGTTTTTAAATAATTAATTTTTCCACATCTGTTTAGTATAATTTCCGTACGCCACTGCAAGAGGCAGATTAAGGCAAAAACGTCACAGTCATTTCTGAGAATTTAGTGCCTACTATTTTGGAATTTTAGTTTAGTTATCCCTTTTTCTTGATCTTAATTATATTGTTATTACAATGATACTATATAACAAGTTAACAGAAACATTATAAGTTACCTAAGAACATTAAAAAATAAAACTTTTTAACAATGACAGCTCAATGACAGCTGTTTCGCTAATTGAAGTTTTGTTAAAAAGCTTTATTTTTTAATGTTTTTAGTAAGATTGATGCAAATTAAGAGTTAGTACAATAAATTTCATTATAAGTTAAATTTTTAGTTGAGTTTCACTAGCAAGTATTTTAGTAAGGGGTATTATAAAGTAGTCCTATTACTTGTTTATTATTATTATTATGATTAGTTACTTTTAATACATATACATGTGATTTTACTAACTTTCAAATGAAGGCGCAGGTACCGTTGTCACTAAAATAAGGACAAAAAGTTATAATTACTATAAAAATGACAGTCCAAAAATTAATAAATCAGTTTTAAACTTTAATTCTACCATAGTTAGATTTTTGATGATTAAGTTAATAAATACCATTGAAAAATTTCCACAAAAACAAAATAAGTTTTTCTATTAAAATCAATTAAATGAATTGCATGTCTTCCGTCATGTAATTCGTTAAATATTCTAGCAGCAGCTCTTGCACAATTATTTTGGTAGTATAAACCTACAATTTTAATTCTTTCTTGCAAAGAGTAAACCATTTCAGAGAAAAAAAATAAATAATGTATCTAAGTACACTATTAATAGTGACTACAAATTCTAGTTGGATTTTGAAGTAGAATAAATAGCACAGTCAAAATGATTAAAGAGTTTGAACTGTTGTACAATCCATTTTATTACAGGCAAATAAGGTGAAAGTAAAAAATAAGTAAAATTTGTGCTATTAAAAGAAAAATTGTTTATCTCATAAACTAACCACTTTAACCTACAAGTATTATACATTTTTGAAATCAGCTCAAAAAAGAGTAGGTATCCAAATTTTACAAAAAAAAAATATGAGAAGTAATTTAAAAAAAAGGATGCTGCTAGGAGGTGGCTTTTCCAGTAAGTTTAAATAATCCATAATGCTTGCCTCTTCCAACATAAATTGACGTCTTTTTGGATTTTTCCTAAATACCAGAATTACAAAAGTTATTAAAGGTGGATACTTTTATCTTAAAAAATAAAAATCTAAAAATAAAATTAAAGTACATAAATTAATAATTTTAAAGTTATGGTTCCTCGCACTCTGTGTCAGAAGATTCACCATCTGATTCTAGAGAAATTACAATGGGCTCTATAGTAATATCAATTATGTTATCTAGCTCCCACATTTTTTTTTCTATTTCTATAACGTGTCTAATACATTTTTGCTAATTTTCACTTGTTACTTCAGATATTGCCTTATTGAAGAGATTTTTAAAATCTGATAATTTAAAAGTAGTGTTATTTCTGCCAACATAACCTTTAACTTGAGCCCATATCAATTCTATCGGATTCAGCTCACAATGGTAGGGTGGTAAACGAAGTATTTCAATTTCTCGGTTTTTGGCTATCTCCTCAATATTATATTTTTTATAATTTTGCTTATGTTTTTTAGCAATAGTTAACAATTCTGCCCTCAGCATTGTATTGTCAAAGGCTAAATTTTTAGAAGATAACCATTTTGCAATTTCATCCTTTTTCCATTTAGTGGTTGGTAAAGGTTCAAGTAATCTGGAGTGGTAACTTGCATTGTCCATTACAATAACCGATCCTTTTGGTATGAATTGAATCATCTGTTCAAAATATTCCTCAAACACGTCTCCATTCATTTCTTCGTGATAATCAACGGTTTTTTTTTATTCAAATAAGAGTAAACCATTCTCAAGAAAACCGTTTGTACTTCCTATATGACAAATAATTAATCTTTTACCTTTTCCTATAGGTTCCTTAAAACCAGTAGTATATCCTTCTAGAAAAGCTTGATAAGATGATTTTATATTTTTGTCTTTCCAAACTCTTCCTACACAATGTCCTTCATTAACCCATGTTTCATCTAAATAATAAATGTTTTTATTTTGAGCTTTAACTTGTTGTATTCTTCTGAGGTACTGTCTTCTCCAACATACAATTTCTTCAGAATCAATTAGCATTGAGTGTCTGCCCATTTTTTCAAATTTAAAGTTTAACTCATGTAACGTTTTCCATAGTTTATCCCGGCTTATTGTGGGTAAATCATCATCATTCGTAATGGCTTGCAAAACTTTATCTAAAGTTGGTATTTGCTTGTTTATAAAAAATGAGTGAACAAGCTTACGAATAGCATTTTTAAAAAACTTGTCCACGTTGACTTTTAATAGCCTGATTTTTCCTCCTTTAGAACTCTATATATTGTAGATTTTCCATATCCCATTGCCTTAGATGTTGTTTCAACTACACTGTCAATAGTGTTTGAGGAATTTTGATGTTTAAAATAGTGGTACACATTCACTACAGCACTCTTTTCATTGAGCGATAAATGGTCTAGTTTTAATTTTTTCACTGGCGTATACTCACAAACTGCTTCCATTTTTAGTCACTACTATTTTTGACGTTTTTCGAAAATCAAACAACTGCATTTCTAGAAACTTAAGCACTATTTAAGTCAAAATATCTGTCATTAGAAGCTGTTGCCATTCGGAGGTCGTTAAATAACAATTATCCCTTTCTAATCTGGTTACGCCTATGACGCACGTTAATCCTCTTAGGCCTACTGTAGTAACAATGAAAGATCATAAAATAATGTGATAGTCCAAGAAATTTAATAAATTTTGTATTGACATTAACAAAAACAATTTAGAATGCATTACAAATATTGAAGTTTTACCGCACGTACTGTACTATAGTTTTGCATACCGAATTAGTTTTTATTCTGGGAATTTACTCTCTCTTGATTTTCAAATGCAGTATATCTGAAAAGCACCGTATACCGAATGTAATTGGCAAACCGCGTAAAAGATATTTTAAAACAAAATATTACTCAACACATAAAAAATAAAAAGTAAAATGTTAATGTTCTTACGTAATGCATTAAAACACAATTATAGAAGAAAATGACATAAGATATAATAAAAAAGAAAACTAAGTGACGAATTGTCGCTTATTGCCGCCCATAATATTTAACGCAATAATTTGTTTACTTTTTAAATAATCAATTGAACAGCATCTTTACTTTCAACAAAAATTGTTTTTTGTTTTATGTTTATTTTATCTATTAATGTTGTGAAGATAAAACTAAGTATTTAAAGTTTTTCTTTTGGGTTTTTCACTATTTTATTTCAGATATTAAGGTGAGCGATAGTAATTTATAATACACTTTGATCTGTGTCAGTTGGTCGGGAAGAGGATTTAAATATTTTTGTTTCCTTTAAATTTTGTCTAGCGTAGAATTTTTTGTTGAGGATTGTTGGTTTTATTTATTTTATTTTTAGGGAACGAATATTTTTATATAGGTTAATATTTTTTACACATTTCAAGCATACATTTTATATTTTCTATATAATAAGGTACATTTTTTAATATTTATACAGGGTGAGTCATAACTATTGGGACATAGATTAAGGACAGGTTATTTGGACCAAAATATGGGTATTGGGCCAAATATGCCTTAATATAATGTTGCTGAGAAAAAGATACAGGGTGTTAAAGTTAATTTTTGTTTTTCGTTTTTTGCTAATAGTTTCCCTGTATATTTATAAATTGATATCAAAATTGGCACAGAGGCATAATTTTAAACAAGAAATAGTATTTTATTTACAATTTTACGTTTTGTCATAGAGGGCGCCACGTGGATCATTCCTAATGATCAAATTGAGTCTAAACTTTTTCTGATGAAATTTTTTAGTAATTTTTATTAGAAAATATGACGAAAACATCATTTTTAAATAAAATTGGTACTCTTGTTTAAACATGATAATTTCAACCGTTTTCGATAAAAACGCAGTCGAACTGCTTAGAGTTTTAAAAAAAAATTTCAAATATTAATTCATTTATGAAAAGTATGCTTTGGACTGTCAGATAATTGTTGTTGGTAAATGTCATTTGTTCAGAAGGTATGGAATGTTATACGCAAACAGAAGGCAACCAAATCACAAAACTTTTGCAAGATTATATCGTAGTTTAGGTGAAACTGGGTCATTTCACACTAAAAATCGGGGTGGTCGACCGAAACAAATCACACCTAATCAAGAAGATGAACTTTTGGTTCGAGTAGATGAAAATCCTGAAATAAGTTCACGACATCTATCAGCAGCAACAGGAGTAAGTCAGTCGTCTATAATTAGAATTCTAAAAAAAGAGAACCTCCATCCCTATCACTTCACTCCTGTTCAAAATTTACTTCCAACAGATCTTCCACGACGGTTACAGTTTTGCCAACTTATTCTGAATAAACATGGCAATGACAGACACTTTATTAAGAATATTTGTTCACCGACGAAGTAACTTTTACCAGACGAGGGGTTTTTAATTGGCGAAATAGTCATTATTGGGAAGAAGAAAACCCGCATGCTATTAAAGCTAGACATTTTCACCATGAGTTTAAATTGAATATTTGATGTGGCATTATAGGCGACCAACTACTAGGGCCTTATGTTCTTCCTCCGAATTTAAATGGAGATTCTTATTTATTCTTTTTGGAAAATACTCTTAGTGATATTTTAGATGATCTTTCACTGGATGTAAGAAGAAAAATGTGGTTTATGCAGGATGGAGCGCCACCTCATTTTTCATTAGCTGTTAGAAATCATCTTAATGACGTATTTCCTCAACGATGGACTGGCAGAGGCAGTGATTTTCAATGGCCACCAAGAAGTCCTGAGTACAACCCGCTAGATTTTTATTTTTGGGGGCATATAAAGTCCTTAGTTTATGCCAATGAAATTAATACACGAGACGAACTTTGGAGATACATTCAAAATGCAGCTAATCTTATAAGGGGACAGAATAACATTTTTTTTAACGTCCGAAAATCCTTTATAAAAAGAATTAGAAAAGGCATAGAAATCGGAGGAGACCATGTAGAACATTCAGTTTGAGTTTTTGTGAGTTCTTTTAAGTTAAAGTGTGTTTAGTTTTGATTTATCGTCAAAACGGAAACCTTACATTAGTTGCAACTTTGTTTATTAGTTTGGTATTTGATAGTGGAATTGTAAATAAAATACTATTTCTTGTCTAAGATTATGCCTCTGTGCCAATTTTGATATCAATTTATAAATATACAGGGAAACTATTAGCAAAAAACGAAAAACAAAAATTAACTTTAACATCCTGTATATTTTTTCTCAGCCACATTATATTAAGGCATATTTGGCCCAATAGCCATATTTTGGTCCAAATAACCTGTCCTTAGTCTATGTCCCAATAGTTATGACTCACCCTGTATATTATAATATACAAGAAAAGCTATATTTTTTAGTCTGGCAACATGGCAACATTATTTATTTAAAACTATATAAAGATTAAAGTTGTGGAAACTTTATTGATCTTAAAAATGATGTAATTATAAAAAATAACGTTTTTGGAAATCATTTGATGCTGCCAAATATAAATTAATTCTCGTATTTACAACACGTAAGCGTTTGGTTATGTTTATTTTGGGTTGAAAGTTTTAGCATTTTTTAAAGTTTCTAGTTATGTCCGTGGAAAAAAATTCATTTTCGTAATTATTATGGTGTCCTAGACCCCTCATAAAATTTTAATGAAAATCAGAGAGCTCACAAAATTCTTGTCCAGTTCCAGAGTTGTGCATTAGCATGACATGTTTTTTTTATTAAAAAAGTAATTAAAACTATGAACATAAAATACTTTCAAATATAATATTTTACCTATATAATAAGCAGTTATCAGATTCCAATTTAAAGAAATATCCCACACCTTATACTGCGAATTCTTAAATAATTGTAATTTTATCTTATACCGCTAGGGTTGTTATAAACAAATTAAATTGAAACGCGGTTAAAGTGGTGAAAATTTACATCCTTATTATATTTATTATATTTAAGTAATAAACTACTATCTTTTGATGGATTTTTTTTTGGAATCTATTTTAAACTTTTCAAAATTTACATATTACTTATTACTTAAACTAACCTTAGTGTTCCATTCAAAAAAAATATAATCCGTCACTATTTAAACAATAACAACACTTCAAATTATAAATTCAATCACTGGACATTCGGCAGTTACACGAAAATTGTCCAACGGCAACGAACTACCTCCTCATACCTTCACTACTATGTACGAACTAAAATATTCGACCATTAAGAACGTGAAATGAATTTTATGTCTACAATCTACGTTGAAGGTTATTATCAACTTCATTTTAAATCCTCCGTTCTGCTGTATGTGTCGCCTTTCATTTATTTATTGAGGTATTCCAGATTGCATTTTACTATTGCCGAGATATTTATTAATGAATATTAGCAATTTCATTATTGGTGGTGAAGTTCTGTCTGAGGAATAGTTGCGTCCGAGTGAAGCGTCTTCGTTATACTACTTCAGGATCGTAGGCCAATCTCCTCAGCTATGAATCGCATTTTTTTTTCTTTAATAAATGAATAGCGTTTGTGTTGCCGCTATCCCTAAACCGCATAGCATATTTTGTTTTTTAATCGTTTTTTATTTGGAGTATTTGTTTTGTGTTTATTTTAGTTATCTAAATGTAGTTAGAAATATATTGTCTTGTCTTGTCATTAAAAGTTTAAATAACTATCAAGGTAATTATTGTTTCGATTTCATCATTAAAATTATCAAAAGTTTCTTATTTTACTGCACTACAATTCTTTGCTCTTCAATAGTTTAGTAGGATCATATTAATCAAAATGATAGCAATATATTGTAATGTTTTAAAATAATAATAAATATAACTTACCTAAAATATAACCTGAATTGAAATAAACTATTCAACAGGGATGTTATTTTCAAATCTTTTCATTAAATAATCTATACACCAAAAATTTCTTTATTCAAGCCAATCCAGTCAATCTTAATTCACACAAAAAAAAAAAATATCTTGATAAAAAGGGTTTATGAGGATGAGCACCAACACCAGTAGTCGATCCAAGAATCAAAGTCCAAGATACTATTTTGTTTAAGCTAAAAATAAAAAATAAAGAAGCATTAGAATATGTTAATAATGAATCATAAGAATAAAATATTAGTAAGATTAAAGTAGTATTAAAGTATTAAAGATTATTAGTAGATTAAAATCCAAATAATTTATAATCAATGTTAAAAATAATCAGTTCAATAATTTCTTATAAGTAGCTATAAAATAAGAATGAGTAGGTTTAGGTTATTTAATTTATCATATAAAATAGGCATTATTCAACTGTAATCAGTTAGAAATATAAGGTACAGAAATTTAAAGCTCAACAAGTTAATTTTAGATATAAGAGCAAAATAAATGAATCATAGACAATGATTGTAATATGATAAATAGATTTTACTTACCCCAGATAACATTTTCCAATTTAATTAAGCATCAAGTGATGAATCCTGTAGTTTGATGTATCGGATAACAGTACAAGTCCAGTACTTCCTATTTTCTGGTACATCTCAGTTTTTGATAAAATAAAATACTTAAGTCAGAATCTAAAAATAAAGATATTGAAAGATATTACATGTAAAAACAAAATTGTAAGAAAGTGATGTGTTTGATTACAAGCTAAGACCGTTTAATTAAAGCTTAGCCAAGGACATTATGAATGATAAATTCAATGAAAAACACTGTAAATAGTGAAGTGGTGATTAAAAACGTTGACTATAAACTTTAAAAAGGTGCTTGTATGAGAAAGACCTAAACTTAGTATTAGATGTTTAATTGATGTTTCTATTTGTTGTAATTGTATTTTGTTGTAAGGTAGTTAATTTGAAGTTGTTCTTTGATGATTTTGGATATTATTAACTCTTGTATTTGATAAATTTTGTATTTGAATCGCCATGACATAGCAAATTTTAAAAGCAAATAATAACTAATATAAACGGTGTCAATGAAAATAGAAGTTATCTGATCATAATTGAATATGTAAAATTTCAGTTTTTGTTAAAATTATTGGTCAAAAAGAGATATTAGCTCACAATTGTTAAATTTTATATTAAAAATTGTCAAAATGGCCGACATGGTTCACTCCTCAAAATCAGCTGTTTTAATAAAGAAAGATTGATTTTAAAATTTTAAAAATGTTAATTTATAATGAAATAAATTACCCAGATTTGATTTGAAACAATTTTAAGGTCAGAAAATGTATAATTAAAAAATCAATTTTTCAAAAACTCGATGTAAGAGAGGTTATTAAAAAACAAAACACGCTCAAAAAGGCAGCCATAATGAAAATTTGACCGAGGGTATATAAACCCTTGAGAAAGAAAATTCGGGAGCATTGTAATTTGATAAAAAGGCCACTCCACGTCAGTATATTTTAAAAATTACCAAAAATCAATGGCTGACTATTGTTGAAAATAAAGATGGCCGCATAATAACTCATGTACTAGTTTAAAACAAATTTATAAACTAATAATAATTGGAAATGGGATTTTATTATAATAAAAACTGTATACACGCAATAAAATAAAATTTTATTCTACTAACCTTGAAATCTAAAACATTGGACGTCTGGAGAAGCAATAAAATTTTCTAATACTTTTATAACATGGTGAGAACGAGATAATTATCCACTAGAAGTACTCGAAAGCCAAATATCCACTCCTTGATGGATCCACGTGTTTAGAATATCCTGTGTAAGAAGCCGTAAATGGAAAAATTCAGCACCATACACAAGCGGCAAGTGAAATACGGTATGTACTTTTGATATCACTTATTAAATTCACTTTCAAAAAACCTATAAAGTTTGTAAAATAGTTTTCAATATCTTTTCAACACCATTCTGATATAATTCTGCTTTTGAATAAACAAACTGCTTACACAATTTGTTAACAATGATGCACGCACCGTCTCCTACCTCTTAGACTACTTTTTGTAATAACAGTATCATATCACGTGTTTCCTTGTGCGTGGGTAAATGCGCATAAGAAAAACCATAGTCGCATCATTCAGTAGGATTGAGGTATATTAAATTTTAGAATAAATAAATAAAATAAATAGTTTCATCGTTGGATTTTGTTTATTTTTGAACCGACTTCTGCTGATAAGAGTCTTTTAAATGTTTTGAAAATTGATTTAAGTAAATCAAATCTTAAACTATAATAATTTCATATTTAGAGTTAGAGAATAATTTTTTTAATATAATGGTAACAAAATAAAGAGATTTGAGGTGTTTGAGATTAATAAATACGGAATAAAATTGAAAAATAAATAAATATAAATTATAGCCCCACAAAATTGTACAAAAATTAAGAATTTAAAAATATAAAGACAATAATTTGATAACAACATCAATTTAAATAATATTGATACAAACAAAATATTTTTTTTTAATTGTAATTTATTACAATATATTTAGGATAAGATACCTACTTACTTATATTGGTATTCATTTTGCAATTAATTTTTCTCATTTCGTAAAATTTAGCAATAAGTAATTAGTAAGTTTTAAACGTAGCGCCAACTAATAACCAATAATGAAGTGTGTTTAAAAGTCAACGTTGTCACATTTTAGCTACGTTCGTTTCAAGTATTCTCAAAGAACTGGCGGCACAAAACACCGTGTTCTGTGACTAACTGATTGTACCAGTTGACAAGATATATGACAGGAGAGAAAATCGTGTTTATCTGTAATAAACAAACAAAACCCCTATTCTTGACGGTGATAGAATGGAACAGCCAATAGAAAATGGGCGTGGTTCTATTGAAAATGCCAAAACGGTATTCTTGAAATTCGTTCTCTCACTGTACCGATAGAAGGGTTGCTCCCCTAGAGAACAATTACTTCTATTGGTTATTTTTGAAGGAACCGCTATAACACCAAGAGAAGGTGTTAGGGATTTTTATTTTCGAACCAAAAATAGTATAGAAGTAATTTCTTTCATAAACCAAACACAACCAAACAACAAAATAAACTAACGAAAATGACAATATATTTTGTTTAGTGTTTTACTCCTTATTTGATAAAGTGACAATCAGAGAACAAAAATATCAATATATTTATCTCTTTTTAATGACAACAAATAAGAAAGAGAGATAAGTTTCTCGGTTAATATTAAAGCATATCGACAACATCGCAAATTTTCTACCAATCTTATTGAAATACGTCACTTACCACTTATGACGTATGTAACCATTAAATTTAAATTTCAAATTTAGGATTAATTTTATAAAAATTTTATTTATACAGTTGAACCACTAAAAACCTATTTTATAAGATGCAAACATAAAAAAAATCACTAAACTAGTCCATTGTGTGGGATTTTGGTTTCAGTAAACAAATTTTTTTTCACGGATATTTGCAAATATATAATATTTATATTTGAATATTAGCACTTTTGACTAATTGTACTAATGCATGTAGAATATTTTTATTATTTAATCTTAATAAATGAGTTAAATTTGAAGGCAAGGAGATCTTATTAGCAATAAGGGTAATCATAAATTGATTTATTTGATTCATGTTATTATTACACGCAAAAATTAGGTGATTGAGATCTGTAGTAGAATTATTATTGCTTGTACATTTGGTAGTACTTGAAGTTCCTATTTTGGCTAGGTGAGCAGGAAACAGCCATGATTTAGTCTCATTCTAATAATGATGGTTGAGTAGCGTTTATTTACGTTATATTCATAAATGTTCGGTATTTTATTTATGTATTTTTAAATACATATGGGTTATTTGAAGTTTGAACATATTTTTTTCCATTTAATATTCCAATTTCTGCGAATTTCTTTTTTGAGCAATGGTATAATATCTGTTGTGTTATACAATATCATTCTGTAACAGTGCATCTTTCTCCAGTTTGTCTTCAATTTAATTCCCTTTAATAACAGCATGACCTTTTGTCCAGATGAAGGTTATATTTACTTTTGCTGCATTTAGTACTTGTAAAACATTTTTTATATTTCATAATAGTTTATTTTTAAACTGTTTAATGGTATTTTTAACACGCTATTTTGTTATCTGTGATATAAACGTGAAAATGTAACCCCTACCTTTAACCCCATTAGAATGACAGGTACAACCCCCAATTTTTTAAATGGGAAGTATGAGCTTGTGATATATCATTTGTAAGGTCTCTTCATTCTCTATTCAAAAATGTTATTGTTTTTAAATTTATTGCAAAAATTAACATAAAAAAAATTAATATCATGTCGTTACCGAAATTCGCTACAATACAATCAAAAACTAAAATGTAATGCAAAACGTAATAAAATTTAGAACACGAAAAAAAACTATGAACGTCTTGGCAACACCCTAATCTCAAATAAAACTGTCTTCTAACATTGGTACCTAGCTAGTAGAAATTGATATTCAACAGAAAACTGCTAAAAATGAATCGATTGTGTTAAACATACATTTAATATTGAACCCATTCAATTTATTGTGAACGCTGCTGATAAATCAAGTAGTGAGGTATTTTTTTCTAAATATTTTTTTGGTTTTTTTGTATTTTATGTTAAATATAGTTATCATGGAAAAAATCTAATTTTTTTATTTTACTAACCCTTACTCTGTGGAAGTCCATCTTATTAAGATCATTAAAATTTTTTTTTTAAATTAAAAATGAAAGTTTTGTTAAAAAGTTTTATTTTTTAATATTCTTAGCAAGTTTATTTTATTTATGTAAAGAAAAATATTATGTTTCTTACATATTATCTGTCCATCTACACTATATACCCTTGCTGATGAAATAGTTTGAAAATTGTTGTTGTTTGTTACTCGCTAGATGGAGCTAAGTGTTATGAAGGAAATAGAACTGTCATTTGACAAATATAATCATTTCATTTATGTTATATTAATTTATTAAAAGGGAAATGGACAATAGACTTTAATTGTCGTTTCTTTGTTATTTTAGAGCAACACAATAAATTTTATTGCATGAAAATTCCCATTGTAGAAGAATAGTTATTGTCTTATATTTATTTAACCCAATAGCAAGACTATAAATTGTTATGAATCAACCAGGGATTATATTGTAATATATGCCAGTAATACAGAGTGGCAAAAATCGAATAATACTCTTATCATACTGTCTTTGTTGCACACTTTTTAAATCGTCAAAAATATACTGGCTTTCGGTTTTTTTGAGCCACTTGTGGTGCTGTTTGAATACTAAATTAGGTTTTGACTTCACGTTGATTGAATATAGTATAGTTGGATACATTTTTCTGTAGCAGCAAAATAGGAGAGAGATAACTTTCTTACATATAAACACAAAACTTATATCGCATAAATTGTTTACTTTTTGTTTAAAATTTAATTCATACGTGAATCATCAAAAAGAATGTCAAGTTGATATAAGAATCGGACTGCTTGAAAAAAATTAATGATATCGAGTACTCATGGTAAACCAAATAAGGACTGAGAAACCGAAGTACAGTATTTGGTCGACCTTGACAAAATCAGACCTTGTTAGAATACCAAAAAATATACATGACTTTCCTTCTTTGTAGGTACATACCTATATAGTTTAAAACAGAGAAGTAATTGTGGTGTATTTTCATTAAACATTATATTTGAACCAAACTTCCACATTTCATTTAAAAATTAGCTATTATAATACAGCTGAGAGCTGTTTCCCCAAAACTAGCATCGTCAGAAATTACGATATCTGTTATATCGCTCCATAAGTACTAAGAACATTAAAACTAGAACTTTTTAAAACAAAACTTTTACTATATATTTAAAAAATTGCCCTTTTAACTCAATGACAGATGTTTCGCTAAAAACTAGCATCGTCAGATTGACATATTAAAGTTACATTTTGTTTTTTCAAGGTAACTACTTGATATTCAGCACGACTATAGCCCAAATATGGAAATAAGCAGCTGACACCGCAATACAGCAGGGAAGTGGCCAATCTGGGAGTGCGCGTCTGTACGGGTGACGTGATCCAGCAGGAGCATACCGACAGAATGCTGGGGACCGGGTGGCTTGCAGCGAAAAGACTATAAAAATATCTAATAGAATGTGCATTCATAATGAGAATAAAAAATAGATACATCAGGAAGATCAGCGTAATAAACGTCCAGGAAGAAAAACATGAAGAAGAAAAAGAAGAATTCTACTAGAATATATAGAGAATCTACAATGAAATTCCCAGATATTATGTAAAATTAATAATTGGGGATTTTAATGCAAAATAGAGAAGGAAGAAATATATAAACTAGTTATAGAAAGCCACACCAAGATAATGTGAAGAAATTAATAGAATTTGCAATTGAACATGACTTAAAAATAATGACAACATACTTTCGGTATGCAGATATTCATAAAGGAACATGGATATCACCGGAAGGTGGTTAAATTAACCAAATAACCCCATTGCAATTGAAAGTAAGCACGCTCAATATATAATAAATGCCAGAAGCTACCGAGGAGTAGACTTAGACACGGACCATACACTCTTTAGGGCACGAGTAAAGTACACACGGCCACCCCCATTACCTAAAAGAATAAACACAAGGGCAAAATTCTAATGGAAAAACTTAAAGAAGAGATACGTAATTAATAAAGATATCAAATTTGAAACTGAAAGTGTGAACGTAATATGGAAAGCTTTTGAAACAATAATGGAAGAGGCTTAAAAGTTATTAAACAAATAAACCAAAAAAAACATGGTTTGATGAGAAATGTAAAGAAATGATACTAAAAAGAGAAAAACAGAATGAAAAATCTACAAAATAACACGAAAATAAAGAGCAGAAGGGAGGTCAAAAAAAATACATGACATATGGATAATCATCAACAACAAACATAGCCATGGTTCAAAGGTTGGGATGGTTGGGACATGTACAATGATTAAGCAATGAAAGACCTACAAAGCAAGTTGTGACAGGAGGCATAACCGATTCGTTGGTGTTAACCAAATTAATAAACCTTCATTAGGAATTGGCAACACTGATTTCTTAGCAGAAGATTTATATTCATGTTGTGCATAGATTAGAAAGAAGTTTATAGATAGCCGACTCTAAGGGTTTTTTTAAAAACTTGTTTACAGCGCCGCTCCTGACCTGAGTACTAACTATATAATTGTATTTTAATTTTATTGGTTAATTTAATATATTATGTTGTGTTTGAAAAGCTTTAATTATTAAAAACATTAAGAAGGTGTGACAACAAACAATTTGACTGCACGTACAATTCCATCCTTTAAACTAAGGATGTAACTATAAACAGAACTAAGGTTTTGTATGTCAGACTTTTTGTTAATATTTTTCAAAGTTTTTTTAATGTGAATCATCTCAAGAAATATTCTTTTAGTGTAATTGCGTTCCTGTTCAAGAATTTTCCAGAGAATTACAACACAGTCACAGCTGTGTAAGCTACCTACTCTGATGAAGATAACTTTATATAAAAGCATCAGCAAAATTCAAATTCTTTGAGGATAAGTTTGTGCACCTCTCCTGTGGATATTATTTTGTCTAGCAGCAAAACTATCGCTTATACGAAACCAAATCAATTTAGCTGTCGCATTTCAAATTCCATAGCTCTGCAGAGGACCTAATTTCTCTGTCATGGTTTTTAAAATTAAATCTCTAAAACATTCCCAACACTTCATCCCTTCCAGAGCTTTTGCTATGATAAAATAAATTAGTAGTTTTAGCAATTATTTAAAAAATAACCTTGTAAGAAACTATTTGCTGTGTGTAAAATTGGTATTGAGTATTAACCGTTAAAAAATAAGAGTTAATATCAGTTTACATATTATATTCAATCGTGGTCTAAAACCGAAAGTTTATATTTACGAGAAGATTAACGGTGATTTGAATTTACCGAAGGTTAAAAACCTCAACTGAAATTTTTAATGTATTAAACGATCGCGGCATCTCTACGTTATCTAAAAATCTGCGGTATTCCTTTAATATACATTCGGTTGCTTAATAACTGGTTGGTAGAAGATCTTATTCTTATATAATTGGTACTATATTTATTCATTCCATTAAAAATATCGGTGTCGATTGTGCGTGGATTATTAAATAATATGATTACCGATCGATGGTTTTTTTTTAACTCTGTTGGATACATTTTATATAATAATACTATTTACTTTAGATACAAACGTAGTTACGTCATATGTGCATGTTTTATTATTTTTGGGAAAGAATTATAATTATAAAACTAAATAAATACCTACATAAAAACAAAACCATAATAGAACAATTTGGATATAAACACACAATTAGCAAGAATCATCAACTACGCAATAACAGAACTCAAAAAACGAAAAATGTATCTAGAAAAAGTGTGGGAGAAAGCACTAATATACAAAATGAAAATGGCAAAAATACCGAAACAACTAATTAAATTAATAAACGTATGAAGTAGTGAAGAGCCAAAGAAACTACGACAAGCACGAAATGTCAGAAGGATTACCATAAGGAAGTATCCTATCTCCTACACTACGGTTTGATTCTGCTAGCTTTTTTTAAACGCAATCCAAAAAAAAATCTGAAATGGCTGCAAAAGTGAGCCTACAATGTTGCTAAAATGATGGTTTCATCAAATTATCATGAACATTTTTTTAGGCGATTGGTTCTGCTAGCTTAACCGTAAAGCTAATAGAACCCAGTATTTTTTTTAATCTGAAATCTGAAATGGCTGCAAACATGGTTTCTAAAATTGATCAAATTTGACATTATTTCAGTGCCGAAATATACTATATTTAAAATTATATTCATGCTCACATATAATTAATAATAACATTATGATATACCTACATACAACTACATACAGTGTGTAAAAGCCCAATGGGATAAATTCGTTATTTCGGTTACTGTACATATTTATAAAAAATCCCAAAACACGTCAAATTTAAATTATAACTTGACATTCTTTAACGTGAAAATGCAACCCCTACCTTCAACCCCCTTAGAATGACAGGTACAACCTCCAATTTTTTAAATGGGAAGTATAGGCTTGTGATATATCTATCATTTGAAAGGTCTCTTCATTCTCTATTCAAAAATGTTATTGTTTTTAAATATAATGCAAAAATTAACATAAAAAAAATTAATATCATGTTGTTACAGAAATTCGCTACAATACAATCAAAAACTAAAATATAATGCAAAACGTAATAAAATGTAGAACACGAAAAAGAACTATGAATGTTAATGAAGTAGATGTTCAAAATGTTCTCCGCGAACGTCTTGGCAACATCCTAATCTCAAATAAAACTGTCTTCTAACATTATTTAACATATCAGGCGTGATCGACCTAATCGCAAGCGTTATTCGTTCTTTTAGGTCATTTAAATCAGAAGGTTTAGTTTTGCACACATGGCTCTTCACATATCCCCATAAAAAGAAATCTAATAATGTAAGATCAGGTGATCGCGCTGGCCATTCAATCGATCCCCGCCTTCCTATCCACCGATTGGGAAATATTGTATCGAAGTATTGCCGGACATTAAGTTGGTAATGTGGTGCTCCATCCTGCTGAAACCATATCGTATTCGCTGGAACTTGAGGGTTACCTGGATCAGGATATAAATTTGCTAACGTTGGAATGACATCATTTTGAAGTAGTGCCAAATAATTTTTGCCATTCAAGTTGCCCTTAATAAAAAAGGGACCAATGATATTGTTCCCTACAATACCTGCCCAAACATTAACCTTTTGAGGGTATTGATTGTGTTCTTCTCTCATCCAGTGAGGATTTTCCGTGGAACAGTAGCGGCAATTTTGCCGATTAGCATGACCGTTAAGTAAAAAAGTACACTCATCAGAAAACATAACGTCTTCTAATTGGATAATATTTTTATCCAACATGTCCATCATTTGCTCACAAAAAAAAGTTCTCCTATCAAAATCGTCTTCCATGAGCTCCTGAGTAGGTATCATCTTATACGGATGCAATTTATTTTCTTTTAATATGTTTTCTATCGATGTATGGCTAGCATTGAATGAAGTGGATGTCTGTCTACTCGATGTATGTGGGTTTTCCTGAAACTCAAGCAACACATCTAATTTGAGTTCATCACTCAGTGCATTGGCAGCTGCTTTTTTATCTGCCTTACATGACCAAACTCGCGAAACTGCTTTTCTATTTTACTTATTGTTCCTTGGGATATAGGCGGTAAATTAGGAAATTTCTCATGAAATAGGCGAGTTACTTCCTGTTGTGTTCGGATGTTATCTCCGTAACCAATCATTTATAAAACTGTTATTTTATGCATTTCCGTTAATCTAACCATTTTTCAGAATTGAATTGAACAAACTTTATACTTAAATTACAACAATGACAACTTAAATAAAACAATTTACTACTGCTTGTTAAAATAGAGTTGCCACGGAAATTCTTTAAAGTTTTTTAATGGTTACCATCTAAAAACCACATTGCTATGGTTTTTGTTCACTTTCTCATTATCAAGACCTAAACAGGAAATAAGTTTTAAGTATATTGTAATAAGTTTCGAGTATATTTTAGCGAATTTCGGTAACAACATGATATTATTTTTTTTATGTTAATTTTTGCATTAAATTTAAAAACAATAACATTTTTGAATAGAGAATGAAGAGACCTTTCAAATGATATATCACAAGCCTATACTTCCCATTTAAAAAATTGGGGGTTGTACCTGTCATTCTAAGGGGGTTGAAGGTAAGGGTTGCATTTTCACGTTAAAGAATGTCAAGTTCTAATTTAAATTTGACGTGTTTCGGGATTTTTTATAAATATGCACAGTAACCGAAATAATGAATTTATTCCATTTGGCTTTTACACACTGTATGTTACAATGATTTATTTCAAATCAATGGAAAAAACTGACCAAGTAACTGAGATGTAAAAAATGAAATGTAAAATTGATTTTTAAGTTAGATAAACTATTACACACATTTAAATTATCTATATAACTATACTAATGGATCTATTATAAAATATTAGTTTTTTAACTAGTAAATATATATTTACCAACAGCTGAGTTGTCATACCAAACCTACTCAAAAATATTAAAATAAATTGATTATCATGAAATAGTTTGACGTTATGCAAAGTAAAATGTGAAAAAAATTAATCGATAGATACCATACTGGGAAATTGGGTTCCGACATAGGTATTATTTGTGTATTATATACTATATCTATTTAATCTAAAACAGCTCAAATCAAGTAATACTTTCATTTTTGGAAACTGGTTTTAATGCAAGTGAGTGTGTTGACCTAGTTATTACATAAAAACGGACAGGTACATACTTTAAGGTCGTTTTAAATTCACTACTATATCGGAAAGAATGAATACATTTATTTACGAGGCAGGTAATAAATATTCTATTTCTAAATAATAAACCGATATAATATTGACTGTTTTTAACGTAGAGTTTATATATTTGGTAAGCTTTCTTTTTCTTCTTCTTTTTCTTTACAATGAATTTGCGTCTCTCCTGAGACTTCCACCCAGATTTCTTCTTAGTGGAAGGTGTACTCCTGGAATCAACTTCATGCCTAGGAATAAAGGGTAAAAAAGGTTTAGCTCTTGTGTCATCAAATCATTAAGTGTTTTGGTATAAATATTGTAAATAAGTGGGCTTAATCGTGATCATTTGTGTCAATAAATATGTTTCTGTTGGTTAAAATTTTTCATGGCCTTAAAAATATTTTCATTTACGTTCCATTGGCCTAAATAGTTGAGAAGAATATTTATACGGACGTTGTGATGTGCTGACTCTACATTGCTAAAAATTACAATGGCTTTGTGTCCTTTAGTGAATGCTGTTGGAATTTCATAAAAATTCCAACTAAAAACCTTTACAAATAATCGAAGCAAACCCCCTTTTGTGGCGCCTATGCCTGATACCTGTAGACGGCTAGTGTATGCTGCCGTCGACACGACCCTTAGCATTGGTACCTCGTCGATATCACATGTCCATATAATATAAAGTAAAGTTCCCAAATTATGACCATATATGGGCACGAAATCAGTTCGAGAGTGTGTGATTGCGTCAGCCCAAAGGGAAGGGCTCAGTCCAGTTTAGTAAATAATATTCAGGAGTTATGAGTTAAAAGTCAGTAGTTATTAAGACAAGGGTTAGTTTGTTACATAATATAGACATTAATATATACCGTAAAATTATATGCTTGGCATCAATAGTGTGGTAAATACAGCAGTATATTCACTTTATATACAAGTTTTAATAATCATATATACAAGAAGTTGAGTTTCATTTAACCAGCAACTTTTCATCTTTGAAGAAATGGGAAATTCTTAAAATACAACAAATTCCCGTAGTTCTTTTCAAATGCTTTATATATTTCTGTTGTTAAATAAATACAATTTTCTGTAATACCTCTTCCCATTCTAATTCCAGGTCCTTGTCTGTTCATATTTATATTATGCTTTCTAATATTTTGCCTACGCATGAACTAACAACAACTTTTTTTGCAAAACTTCAATATTATCTTTCTGTCAGGTCAACAATTCTACTTACCTAAACAAAAATATGAAATCTTCTGAAAGAATATTCAAGAAGTATTAATTTCTTTCAACGACCGATTTTTTCTTGACAATTTTGCAGTTTAGTCCTCACTAGAAATATCACCCCATGAAAGATTAAATCTATACACTCCGAGCAATATTACACTAAAAAAGCCCTGTAGAGGATATCAAATCCTTATTTTTGGGTTCAAATATATATTTTCAAAACTATCCTTTTGAACTCTTTTTATTCAAAGTGTTATATAACTTATAATTCCTTTTTTTAAGAACATTTTCACAATATATAATTTTGTGTTAAATGAATTGCCAGAAATAATAGTAGAGGCTTATTGCACTTTTGCAATAAAAATTCAGAAAGTCGATTGGTTGAAGATACTGATGACGTTGAAAATGAAGGATTAGAAGCAATGGATTTATCTGAGGACGAGAATGAAAACATCAGTATTTGTAAAAAGCCAAGATTACAATAGTACATAATTTTAAATAATAATTTTAAGTTCTGATTTTTGTAATTAAAGTAAGTAAATAAGTTTTATCTAACAAATTATTGTTTTTAATAACTAATTAATAATTAAATATAAATATATATCTACTGTAATCAGTATTCTACAATACAACTATTCGAGCTTTCATTTTTAAATTATGACGTTAATGATATTATGGAAAAAAAAAAATTGTATATTAATTATAAAATACAGTTTCTTATGTATTTTTTTGCGTAGAATCCAATGGTAATTTTATTTTATTAAAATCAAACATTTTTCAAAAAAAAAATTTGTTTTTCATTTTTTTGCAGTTTTGACAATTTTACAAATGGTAAGTAGGTATAATTTTTTATTATTTGATAAGAAAGTAAATGTGAAAACGAAAAAAAAAAGAGGGGTCAAGAACAGCCTACGACGATTTTCTTAAGTACAATCTTCGTTTGAAAAAAGTACATTTTTTTCGAAAAAGATTAATATCTTGGAAAATTATCAAATTTTTTATCCAAAATTTTTTTTTTATTATTCTATATATAAAAAGGGTATAATTTCACCAAATTTGATAAAACTTGAATGATTTTTGTGGAAATGAAAAATAAAAAACGAAAAATTAGAAGAAGAAAGACAGTTTTTTCCAGTTTTCACATGAAATTTGAGGTTATATCAAAAAATGTTTAATATAAAAGTTGTTCATTTTTATATTATTTATAACTTTGCTTTTGAATATTTTTCGACCGGGAGTCAATTTTGTCCGAAATTCGCAAATGTATGATTTTCCACCCCCTTTCACCCCTCCAAAACTACCCTCCTGGTTCGCTACTTATGATCGAATTTTTTTTGTGATCTTTATAACCCCTTTTACCGTTTTCGGCCGTCAAACCTTGGATAACAATTTTTTTTTCAAGTAAAAAAAAGTGTAATAAGCCTGGACTATAATATAAAAGAATAATTAATTATAATAAAGTGTTATTTTAAGTTAAATATTTTAAACTAAATTCGTATTTATCTCTTTTAAAATATACATTTGCTTTTTATATAGAATGAAATAAATTTGACATTTTCAAAAGATGTGTATATTTTTGCCAATGGACTGGGAAAGTGTGACGTCAAAATTTGTGTTCTATGCTGTTAAACTGGGAAATGTCAACAAAATGATTCCAAACGGCAACATTATAAATCTCCAGAAATAACTTTTGTTTGAGGTATTTTGTTATTATTATACCCTGAAATATAACGGAAGTATCATAATTAAATACATATAACCAAAATTTTTCCAAATTCGATTTTTAAGGTACCATTTTTGTAAGTATTCTTAAAATTTATGACAATGCACAACTTTGAAGGTTATGTTATAATATTTTTACGGAAATTGTTCGTCTATCTACTTTAGTGATATGTAAATCATATGAATGAACACTTACCAATGAAGAAGCAGTAATTAACTCCCAAAAATCATGAAAATACAATATAATAGTTAATAACACTTATAAAACATACCATAAAAAAAGTTGTTTGGAATCAGTTGGTTTGACGCTTACGTCACTACTTTCCCACTCCATTGTTTACTTTTTTGCTATTAGAAATTTTGATTTTATTCATGTTGTCAAGATAGGTTTTTTTTCATTTGTAAAGGCAATTTTCATCATCAATTATATCATATTATCAGCAAAAAATTAGCAAACAATTCTTGATATCGAAAAGTTTCTTCACTATGTCATTTTAATCAGTTTTTTATGTGAGCCCTGGTAGTTTAGTATTAAGCTATCCAGGCTCACCGTTTTGCAAAACATTTTAATAACAGCAAAAAAACAAAAAGTTAGCAAAATACTATCTACAAAAATTTTGATTCGGATGACTTGGCTAAGCTGGCATAATATACCTGTGTCATAACAAAAAAAATGGGCAAAAATTCAGCAACTCTTTTTTTTTTATCTTTTAACCTTGACTATTATATGTAAATCTATTTAAATAATGGATGGATGGCCGAACTGTTAATTTGTGACCTGCATGAGTAATTTCAGACCTCTTTGAAACAGCTCGAATTGAAATGAAACGCATTCATTACGTTATATAAGAACGTTTATCTTTCACACAAACTACTGCTATTGTTCGACGCATTAGAGGTAAAGGTCGATGGTTCAAGTCCATTATTTATAAATTAATTAAATACACACAATTATTTAATTGTTTGAAAACCGATTCACATGATCCTTAAAAATTGTTTTAATCATATTGTGGAACTAAATACATCCTCTTCGATGTAAGGATCCTTTGATAATTTCTCATTTGACTCTCATTATAATATTTTCTGTTTATAGTGATCTTTGTGTCCAATGAAATTGGTAATATTTTCTTCTTTAAGATCTTGCAAATTGCAAAAGGATCTTTTATTACGGTTCACATACGTAAAGTTTGAGAAACCTTTTTTTAATGGTTTAATTTCCCTACAGTTTATGTTAACAATTATTTTATGAACCAACACTAAGTCCACTACTGTATCCCGTAGGATTAGCAGCATAGTTTGCATTTTAATCAACCCACACACCAGTGTTTAGTAATTCGTACTAATAAAAGCATAATGGATAATTGCTAACTTTTTACATGCATCTACCTATTGTAATGCTGTCAGATGCCAATCTAAATCCTCTCTTTACATTGTCCAGTAAATTTTTAAAGTAAAGAATGGCTGATGATGTGCATCAAATTGATAAAAAATTTTCATTGTTTGTAAAACGTATTGAGGAATATTATTTATGTACAGGATAATAACTTAAGGTACTCGTACATTTCAGCCTTTTTCCTGCAAGTCTATTTTGAATTGTCGCAACTTTTGAGAGATTTTTTTGTCATTTGACAAGTGTTGTCAGTTTCTGAATATTTGAGGTTACGTTTTAGACATTTTCAAAACAACTTTTCATACAAATACAAACTGTAAGTACACACGAACTTCGAAATTATAAAATTATTGACCATTCCAGAACACGTGACTTTGACAAGATCCGCCATTTTCTCTGGGTGGCACACAGTCTTATATATTGCTTATAAAAGTATTGCTTATAAAAGCACCCAAGCTTATAAACAATATGAAGCTGGGTCTATTCAAGAAATTGCAAAAAGTGCAAAACTCTGTATAAACAAATGGAATTAATGAGTTTGTATGCCACCCAACCGACCGGCAATGACGTCATTCTGGAATGGTCAATAGGATGACAGGATACAATCAGTTGACGTAAACTGACATTTCTGCCAACATGGATTTTGGGTTGTTCCATCAAAATTCCCTAAAAACAGGCGAGATTGCGCGGATTTGACCTTGAATAAAAAAAAATGGTTCCATAATTTTGTGCGCCTGTCAAAAGCCTGAAGGGCATGCGTAGTTGTTTCAAAAAAAAAGCTAGCAATAGAATTGTAAGCAAAAGGCTAAAATATACGAATTACTTTAAATGTATTTTTTAATTTAACATAACATGATTATTATCAATTATAATATCACAAGAGCTTCAATTATTTCCGGAAATTTCTTTGAGGGCACGATAATTATCTTAAAATATTCGTGCCCAAAAGAATAGTAATAGTAGTAATCCAGGCAAACAAGAGGCTAGAAATAAAGATATGACACCATGGGCAGAATTGTTGTCCCCTATGACTAATGTGAGCGAGGTCATGAGAAAGGATATGGTGAATATACACGAGAATGTAAATAAAAAATTTGATAAAAATAAAGGACCAATACAAAAAAAAAACAGTAATTTTAACTTGTTTTACTTAAGTAAGGTGTTCAAAATGACCTCCCAAATGATAGTAATGAATTTTTATTGCATTCCCCTAAAACGCATGTCATATCTACAATTTCATCAGTAGTAAAATTTATTATTGCTAATTTAAATTGAATTAATTAAATAATTGTTGCTAATTTACGGTGTACAACAATATTAAATTAATAAAACATAATGTTAAACTGTCAGTTTCTGACAAACCAATCATGGCCAACTCACAATAATTATTGGTAAACATTAAAATATCTACCAAATTAATACTTGAACTATTCGCCTTTTCGTCTAGACGCCCTCTGGGGGATAAATAATAAACCTACTTTGTGAGTAATCGCAAATTATTTTTAATTTTATTTTGGATTGTTATGTGGAGGTTGATGTTTTATTCTTTTATTTGTATTTGTAAAATTACCACAATCCTCTATATTTGTTTACATTTCTTAGCGCCCTCAACGGTAGTCGAAATCGCGAATTGCTGTTTCGAAGCCAAGATTTGAGTTAAATAAAAAGAGATTTCTGTAATTTTTATACAATCATCTTCAGATGATGCAGCTGTAATATTTTTACATACATAGTTATATACAAAAAATATGAATTGTTTGATTACATTTTTAATCCATATCTTAAAATTTAATTATTTGATTATTTGAAACAACCAACAGGCAGCGCCACCCATTTATTGGTAGCAAAACTAACTATACCGAAGCCCAGCTTTGAGTTAAATAAAAAAAAATTTCTGTAATTTTTATACAAACATTTCCAGACGATGCAGCTGTAATATTTTTACATACATAGTTATATACAAAAAATATAAATTGTTTAATAACATTTTTAATCCATATCTTAAAATTAGTTGATTTGCAAGTATTTAAATAAAGAAAATTTAATTATTTGATTATTTGAAATAACAACAGGCAGCGCCACCCATTTATTGGGAGCGAAACTAACTATACCGAAGCCCAGCTTTAAGTTAAATAAAAAAAAAAAATTCTGTAATTTTTATACAAACATTTCCAGACGATGCAGCTGTAATATTTTTACATACATAGTTATATACAAAAAATATGAATTGTTTAATAACATTTTTAATCCATATCTTAAAATTAGTTGATTTGCAAGTATTTAAATAAAGAAAATTTAATTATTTGATTATTTGAAATAACATCAGGCAGCGCCACCCATTTATTGGGAGCGAAACTAACTGTACCGAAGCCCAGCTTTGAGTTAAATAAAAAGAGATTTCTTTAATTTTTATACAATAATTTCCAGATGATGCAAATGTAATATTTTTACATACATAGTTATATACAAAATATTTGAATTGTTTAATAATATTTTCAATCCATATCTTAAAATTTAATTATTTGATTATTTGAAACAACCAACAGGCAGCGCCACCTATTTATTGGTAGCAAAACTAACTGTACCGAAGCCCAGCTTTGAGTTAAATAAAAAGAGTTTTTTTTAATTTTTATACAATCATTTCCAGATGATGCAAATGTAATATTTTTATATACATAGTTATATACAAAAAATATGAATTGTTAAATAACAGTTTTGAACCATATCTTAAAATTAGTTGACGTGTAAGTATTTAAATAAAGAAAATTTAATTATTTGATTATTTAAAACAACCAACAGGCAGCGTCACCCATTTATTGGTAGCAAAACTAACTGTACCTAAGCCCAGCTTTAAGTTAAATAAAAAGAGATTTCTTTAATTTTTATACAAACATTTCCAGACGATGCAACTGTAATATTTTTATATAGATAGTTATATACAAAAAATTTGAATTTGTTAATAACATCTATAATCCATATCTAAAAATTAGTTGACGTGCAAGTATTTAAATAAAGAAAATTTAATTATTTGAAACAACCAACAGGCAGCGCCACCCATTTATTGGGAGCGAAACTAACTGTACTGAAGCCCAGCTTTGAGATAAATAAAAAGAGATTTCTGTAATTTTTATACAAACATTTCGAGACGACGCAACTGTAATATTTTTATATAGATAGTTATATACAAAAAATTTGAATTTGTTAATAACATCTATAATCCATATCTAAAAATTAGTTGACGTGCAAGTATTTAAATAAAGAAAATTTAATTATTTGAAACAACCAACAGGCAGCGCCACCCATTTATTGGGAGCGAAACTAACTGTACCGAAGCCCAGCTTTGAGTTAAATAAAAAGAGATTTCTTTAATTTTTATACAATCATTTCCAGATGATGCAAATGTAATATTTTTATATACATAGTTATATACAAAAAATATGAATTGTTAAATAACATTTTTAAACCATATCTTAAAATTAGTTGACGTGCAAGTATTTAAATAAAGAAAATTTAATTATTTGATTATTTGAAAAAACCTACAGGCAGCGCCACCCATTTATTGGGAGCGAAACTAACTGTACCGAAGCCCAGCTTTGAGTTAAATAAAAAGAGATTTCTGTAATTTTTATACAAACATTTCCAGACGATGCAGCTGTAATATTTTTACATACATAGTTATATACAAAAAATATGAATTGTTTAATAACATTTTCAATCCATATCTTAAAATTAGTTGATGTGCAAGTATTTAAATAAAGAAAATTTAATTATTTGATTATTTAAAACAACCAACAGGCAGCGCCACCTATTTATTGGTAGCAAAACTAACTGTACCGAAGCCCAGCTTTGAGTTAAATAAAAAGAGATTTCTTTAAATTTTATACAATCATTTCCAGATGATGCAAATGTAATATTTTTATATACATAGTTATATACAAAAAATATGAATTGTTAAATAATATTTTAAACCATATCTTAAAATTAGTTGACGTGCAAGTATTTAAATAAAGAAAATTTAATTATTTGATTATTTAAAACAACCAACAGGCAGCGCCACCCATTTATTGGTAGCAAAACTAACTGTACCGAAGCCCAGCTTTGAGTTAAATAAAAAGAGATTTCTGTAATTTTTATACAAACATTTCGAGACGACGCAACTGTAATATTTTTATATAGACAGTTATATACAAAAAATTTGAATTTGTTAATAACATCTATAATCCATATCTAAAAATTAGTTGACGTGCAAGTATTTAAATAAAGAATATTTATTTGAAACAACCAACAGGCAGCGCCACCCATTTATTGGGAGCGAAACTAACTGTACCGAAGCCCAGCTTTGAGTTAAATAAAAAGAGATTTCTTTAATTTTTATACAATCATTTCCAGATGATGCAAATGTAATATTTTTATATACATAGTTATATACAAAAAATATGAATTGTTAAATAACATTTTTGAACCATATTTTCAATCCATATCTTAAAATTAGTTGATGTGCAAGTATTTAAATAAAGAAAATTTAATTATTTGATTATTTGAAACAACCAACAGGCAGCGCCACCTATTTATTGGTAGCAAAACTAACTGTACCGAAGCCCAGCTTTGAGTTAAATAAAAAGAGATTTCTTTAATTTTTATACAATCATTTCCAGATGATGCAAATGTAATATTTTTACATACATAGTTATATACAAAAAATATGAATTGTTTAATAACATTTTTGAACCATATTTTCAATCCATATCTTAAAATTAGTTGATGTGCAAGTATTTAAATAAAGAAAATTTAATTATTTGATTATTTGAAACAACCAACAGGCAGCGCCACCTATTTATTGGTAGCAAAACTAACTGTACCGAAGCCCAGCTTTGAGTTAAAAAAAAAGAAATTAATATATAAACTAAACAAACATATACAGATGATGCAAATGTAATATTTTTATATACATAGTTATATACAAAAAATATAAATTGTTAAATAACATTTTTGAACCATATTTTCAATCCATATCTTAAAATTAGTTGATGTGCAAGTATATAAATAAAGAAAATTTAATTATTTGATTATTTTAAACAACCAACAGGCAGCGCCACCTATTTATTGGTAGCAAAACTAACTGTACCGAAGCCCAGCTTTGAGTTAAATAAAAAGAGATTTCTTTAATTTTTATACAAACATTTCCAGATCATGCAAATGTAATATTTTTATATACATAGTTATATACAAAAAATATAAATTGTTAAATAACATTTTTGAACCATATTTTCAATCCATATCTTAAAATTAGTTGACGTGCAAGTATTTAAATAAAGAAAATTTAATTATTTGATTATTTGAAACAACCAACAGGCAGCGCCACCCATTTATTGGTAGCAAAACTAACTGTACCGAAGCCCAGCTTTGATTTAAATAAAAAGAGATTTCTGTAGATTTTATACAAACATTTCCAGACGACGCAACTGTAATATTTTTATATAGATAGTTATATACAAAAAATATGAATTGTTTAATAATATTTTCAATCCATATCTTAAAATTAGTTGACGTGCAAGTATTTAAATAAGGAAAATTTGATTATTTGAAACAACCTACAGGCAGCGCCACCCATTTATTGGGAGCGAAACTAACTGTACTGAAGCCCAGCTTTGAGATAAATAAAAAGAGATTTCTGTAATTTTTATACAAACATTTCGAGACGACGCAACTGTAATATTTTTATATAGATAGTTATATACAAAAAATATGAATTGTTAAATAACATTTTTGAACCATATCTTAAAATTAGTTGACGTGTAAGTATTTAAATAAAGAAAATTTAATTATTTGATTATTTAAAACAACCAACAGGCAGCGCCACCCATTTATTGGTAGCAAAACTAACTGTACCGAAGCCCAGCTTTAAGTTAAATAAAAAGAGATTTCTTTAATTTTTATACAAACATTTCCAGACGATGCAACTGTAATATTTTTATATAGATAGTTATATACAAAAAATATGAATTGTTAAATAACATTTTTGAACCATATCTTAAAATTAGTTGACGTGTAAGTATTTAAATAAAGAAAATTTAATTATTTGATTATTTAAAACAACCAACAGGCAGCGCCACCTATTTATTGGTAGCAAAACTAACTGTACCGAAGCCCAGCTTTGAGTTAAATAAAAAGAGATTTCTTTAATTTTTATACAATCATTTCCAGATGATGCAAATGTAATATTTTTATATACATAGTTATATACAAAAAATTTGAATTGATAAATAACATTTTTGAACCATATCTTAAAATTAGTTGACGTGCAAGTATTTAAATAAAGAAAATTTAATTATTTGATTATTTAAAACAACCAACAGGCAGCGCCACCCATTTATTGGTAGCAAAACTAACTGTACCGAAGCCCAGCTTTAAGTTAAATAAAAAGAGATTTCTTTAATTTTTATACAAACATTTCCAGATGATGCAAATGTAATATTTTTATATACATAGTTATATACAAAAAATATGAATTGTTAAATAATATTTTTAAACCATATCTAAAAATTAGTTGACGTGCAAGTATTTAAATAAAGAAAATTTAATTATTTGATTATTTAAAATAACCAACAGGCAGCGCCACCCATTTATTGGTAGCGAAACTAACTGTACCGAAGCCCAGCTTTGAGTTAAATAAAAAGAGATTTCTGTAATTTTTATACAAACATTTTCAGACGATGCAGCTGTAATATTTTTACATACATAGTTATATACAAAAAATATGAATTGTTTGATAACATTTTTAATCCATATCTTAAAATTAGTTGATGTGCAAGTATTTAAATAAAGAAAATTTAATTATTTGAAACAACCTACAGGCAGCGCTACCCATTTATTGGGAGCGAAACTAACTGTACCGAAGCCCAGCTTTGAGATAAATAAAAAGAGATTTCTGTAATTTTTATACAAACATTTCGAGACGACACAATTGTAATATTTTTATATAGATAGTTATATACAAAAAATATGAATTGTTTATTAATATTTTCAATCCATATCTTAAAATTAGTTGATGTGCAAGTGTTTAAATAAAGAAAATTTAATTATTTGATTATTTGAAACAACCTACAGGCAGCGCCACTCATTTATTGGTAGCGAAACTAACTGTACCGAAGCCCAGCTTTGAGTTAAATAAAAAGAGATTTCTGTAATTTTTATACAAATATTTTCAGACGATGCAGCTGTAATATTTTTACATACATAGTTATATACAAATAATATGAATTGTTTGATAACATTTTTAATCCATATTTTAAAATTAGTTGATGTGCAAGTATTTAAATAAAGAAAATTTAATTATTTGAAACAACCTACAGGCAGCGCCACCCATTTATTGGGAGCGAAACTAACTGTACTGAAGCCCAGCTTTGAGATAAATAAAAAGAGATTTCTGTAATTTTTATACAAACATTTCCAGACTATGCAGCTGTAATATTTTTACATACATAGTTATATACAAAAAATATGAATTGTTTGATAACATTTTTAATCCATATTTTAAAATTAGTTGATGTGCAAGTATTTAAATAAAGAAAATTTAATTATTTGAAACAACCTACAGGCAGCGCCACCCATTTATTGGGAGCGAAACTAACTGTACCGAAGCCCTGCTTTGAGTTAAATAAAAAGAGATTTCTGTAAATTTTATACAATCATTTCCAGACGATGCAACTGTAATATTTTTATATAGATAGTTATATACAAAAAATATGAATTTGTTAATAACATCTTTAATCCATATCTTAAAATTAGTTGACGTGCAAGTATTTAAATAAAGAAAATTTAATTATTTGAAAAAACTTACAGGCAGCGCCACCCATTTATTGGGAGCGAAGCTAACTGTACCGAAGCCCAGCTTTGAGTTAAATAAAAAGAGATTTCTGTAATTTTTATACAAACATTTCCAGACTATGCAGCTGTAATATTTTTACATACATAGTTATATACAAAAAATATGAATTGTTTGATAACATTTTTAATCCATATCTTAAAATTAGTTGATGTGCAAGTATTTAAATAAAGAAAATTTATTTATTTGAAACAACCTACAGGCAGCGCCACTCATTTATTGGTAGCGAAACTAACTGTACCGAAGCCCAGCTTTGAGTTAAATAAAAAGAGATTTCTGTAATTTTTATACAAACATTTCCAGACTATGCAGCTGTAATATTTTTACATACATAGTTATATACAAAAAATATGAATTGTTTGATAACATTTTTAATCCATATTTTAAAATTAGTTGATGTGCAAGTATTTAAATAAAGAAAATTAAATTATTTGAAACAACCTACAGGCAGCGCCACCCATTTATTGGGAGCGAAACTAACTGTACTGAAGCCCTGCTTTGAGTTAAATAAAAAGAGATTTCTGTAAATTTTATACAAACATTTCGAGACGACGCAACTGTAATATTTTTATATAGATAGTTATATACAAAAAATATGAATTGTTTATTAATATTTTCAATCCATATCTTAAAATTAGTTGATGTGCAAGTATTTAAATAAAGAAAATTTAATTATTTGGTTATTTGAAACAACCTACAGGCAGCGCCACTCATTTATTGGTAGCGAAACTAACTGTACCGAAGCCCAGCTTTGAGTTAAATAAAAAGAGATTTCTGTAATTTTTATACAAACATTTCCAGACTATGCAGCTGTAATATTTTTACATACATAGTTATATACAAAAAATATGAATTGTTTGATAACATTTTTAATCCATATTTTAAAATTAGTTGATGTGCAAGTATTTAAATAAAGAAAATTTAATTATTTGAAACAACCTACAGGCAGCGCCACCCATTTATTGGGAGCGAAACTAACTGTACTGAAGCCCTGCTTTGAGTTAAATAAAAAAAAAATTTCTGTAAATTTTATACAATCATTTCCAGACGATGCAACTGTAATATTTTTATATAGATAGTTATATACAAAAAATATGAATTTGTTAATAACATATTTAATCCATATCTTAAAATTAGTTGACGTGCAAGTATTTAAATAAAGAAAATTTAATTATTTGAAAAAACCTACAGGCAGCGCCACCCATTTATTGGGAGCGAAACTAACTGTACCGAAGCCCAGCTTTGAGTTAAATAAAAAGAGATTTCTTTAATTTTTATACAATCATTTCCAGATGATGCAAATGTAATATTTTTATATACATAGTTATATACAAAAAATATGAATTGTTAAATAACATTTTTAAACCATATCTTAAAATTAGTTGACGTGCAAGTATTTAAATAAAGAAAATTTAATTATTTGATTATTTAAAATAACCAACAGGCAGCGCCACCCATTTATTGGTAGCGAAACTAACTGTACCGAAGCCCAGCTTTGAGTTAAATAAAAAGAGATTTCTGTAATTTTTATACAAACATTTTCAGACGATGCAGCTGTAATATTTTTACATACATAGTTATATACAAAAAATATGAATTGTTTGATAACATTTTTAATCCATATCTTAAAATTAGTTGATGTGCAAGTATTTAAATAAAGAAAATTTAATTATTTGAAAAAACCTACAGGCAGCGCCACTCATTTATTGGTAGCGAAACTAACTGTACCGAATCCCAGCTTTGAGTTAAATAAAAAGAGATTTCTGTAATTTTTATACAAACATTTTCAGACGATGCAGCTGTAATATTTTTACATACATAGTTATATACAAAAAATATGAATTGTTTGATAACATTTTTAATCCATATCTTAAAATTAGTTGATGTGCAAGTATTTAAATAAAGAAAATTTAATTATTTGAAACAACCTACAGGCAGCGCCACCCATTTATTGGGAGCGAAACTAACTGTACCGAAGCCCAGCTTTGAGATAAATAAAAAGAGATTTCTGTAATTTTTATACAAACATTTCGAGACGACGCAACTGTAATATTTTTATATAGATAGTTATATACAAAAAATATGAATTGTTTATTAATATTTTCAATCCATATCTTAAAATTAGTTGATGTGCAAGTATTTAAATAAAGAAAATTTAATTATTTGATTATTTGAAACAACCTACAGGCAGCGCCACTCATTTATTGGTAGCGAAACTAACTGTACCGAAGCCCAGCTTTGAGTTAAATAAAAAGAGATTTCTGTAATTTTTATACAAACATTTCCAGACTATGCAGCTGTAATATTTTTACATACATAGTTATATACAAATAATATGAATTGTTTGATAACATTTTTAATCCATATTTTAAAATTAGTTGATGTGCAAGTATTTAAATAAAGAAAATTTAATTATTTGAAACAACCTACAGGCAGCGCCACCCATTTATTGGGAGCGAAACTAACTGTACTGAAGCCCTGCTTTGAGTTAAATAAAAAGAGATTTCTGTAAATTTTATACAAACATTTCGAGACGACGCAACTGTAATATTTTTATATAGATAGTTATATACAAAAAGTATGAATTGTTTATTAATATTTTCAATCCATATCTTAAAATTAGTTGATGTGCAAGTATTTAAATAAAGAAAATTTAATTATTTGGTTATTTGAAACAATCTACAGGCAGCGCCACTCATTTATTGGTAGCGAAACTAACTGTACCGAAGCCCAGCTTTGAGATAAATAAAAAGAGATTTCTGTAATTTTTATACAAACATTTCCAGACTATGCAGCTGTAATATTTTTACATACATAGTTATATACAAAAAATATGAATTGTTTGATAACATTTTTAATCCATATTTTAAAATTAGTTGATGTGCAAGTATTTAAATAAAGAAAATTTAATTATTTGAAACAACCTACAGGCAGCGCCACCCATTTATTGGGAGCGAAACTAACTGTACTGAAGCCCTGCTTTGAGTTAAATAAAAAGAGATTTCTGTAAATTTTATACAATCATTTCCAGACGATGCAACTGTAATATTTTTATATAGATAGTTATATACAAAAAATATGAATTTGTTAATAACATCTTTAATCCATATCTTAAAATTAGTTGATGTGCAAGTATTTAAATAAAGAAAATTTAATTATTTGGTTATTTGAAACAATCTACAGGCAGCGCCACTCATTTATTGGTAGCGAAACTAACTGTACCGAAGCCCAGCTTTGAGATAAATAAAAAGAGATTTCTGTAATTTTTATACAAACATTTCCAGACTATGCAGCTGTAATATTTTTACATACATAGTTATATACAAAAAATATGAATTGTTTGATAACATTTTTAATCCATATTTTAAAATTAGTTGATGTGCAAGTATTTAAATAAAGAAAATTTAATTATTTGAAACAACCTACAGGCAGCGCCACCCATTTATTGGGAGCGAAACTAACTGTACTGAAGCCCTGCTTTGAGTTAAATAAAAAGAGATTTCTGTAAATTTTATACAATCATTTCCAGACGATGCAACTGTAATATTTTTATATAGATAGTTATATACAAAAAATATGAATTTGTTAATAACATCTTTAATCCATATCTTAAAATTAGTTGACGTGCAAGTATTTAAATAAAGAAAATTTAATTATTTGAAAAAACTTACAGGCAGCCCCACCCATTTATTGGGAGCGAAGCTAACTGTACCGAAGCCCAGCTTTGAGTTAAATAAAAAGAGATTTCTTTAATTTTTATACAATCATTTCCAGATGATGCAAATGTAATATTTTTATATACATAGTTATATACAAAAAATATGAATTGTTAAATAACATTTTTAAACCATATCTTAAAATTAGTTGACGTGCAAGTATTTAAATAAAGAAAATTTAATTATTTGATTATTTAAAATAACCAACAGGCAGCGCCACCCATTTATTGGGAGCGAAACTAACTGTACTGAAGCCCTGCTTTGAGTTAAATAAAAAGAGATTTCTGTAAATTTTATACAAACATTTCGAGACGACGCAACTGTAATATTTTTATATAGATAGTTATATACAAAAAATATGAATTGTTTATTAATATTTTCAATCCATATCTTAAAATTAGTTGATGTGCAAGTATTTAAATAAAGAAAATTTAATTATTTGATTATTTGAAACAACCTACAGGCAGCGCCACTCATTTATTGGTAGCGAAACTAACTGTACCGAAGCCCAGCTTTGAGTTAAATAAAAAGAGATTTCTGTAATTTTTATACAAACATTTCCAGACTATGCAGCTGTAATATTTTTACATACATAGTTATATACATAAAATATGAATTGTTTGATAACATTTTTAATCTATATTTTAAAATTAGTTGATGTGCAAGTATTTAAATAAAGAAAATTTAATTATTTGAAAAAACCTACAGGCAGCGCCACCCATTTATTGGGAGCGAACTAACTGTACCGAAGCCCAGCCTTGAGTTAAATAAAAAAAAAATTTCTGTAAATTTTATACAATCATTTCCAGACGATGCAACTGTAATATTTTTATATAGATAGTTATATACAAAAAATATGAATTTGTTAATAACATTTTTAATCCATATTTTAAAATTAGTTGATGTGCAAGTATTTAAATAAAGAAAATTTAATTATTTGAAAAAACCTACAGGCAGCGCCACCCATTTATTGGGAGCGAACTAACTGTACCGAAGCCCAGCCTTGAGTTAAATAAAAAGAGATTTCTTTAATTTTTATACAATCATTTCCAGATGATGCAAATGTAATATTTTTATATACATAGTTATATACAAAAAATATGAATTGTTTATTAATATTTTCAATCCATATCTTAAAATTAGTTGACGTGCAAGTATTTAAATAAAGAAAATTTAATTATTTGATTATTTAAAATAACCAACAGGCAGCGCCACCCATTTATTGGTAGCGAAACTAACTGTACCGAAGCCCAGCTTTGAGTTAAATAAAAAGAGATTTCTGTAATTTTTATACAAACATTTTCAGACGATGCAGCTGTAATATTTTTACATACATAGTTATATACAAAAAATATGAATTGTTTGATAACATTTTTAATCCATATCTTAAAATTAGTTGATGTGCAAGTATTTAAATAAAGAAAATTAATTTATTTGAAACAACCTACAGGCAGCGCCACTCATTTATTGGTAGCGAAACTAACTGTACCGAAGCCCAGCTTTGAGTTAAATAAAAGGAGATTTCTGTAATTTTTATACAAACATTTCCAGACTATGCAGCTGTAATATTTTTACATACATAGTTATATACAAAAAATATGAATTGTTTGATAACATTTTTAATCCATATCTTAAAATTTAATTATTTGATTATTTGAAACAACCAACAGGCAGCGCCACCCATTTATTGGTAGCAAAACTAACTGTACCGAAGCCCAGCTTTGAGTTAAATAAAAAGAGATTTCTGTAATTTTTATACAAACATTTTCAGACGATGCAGCTGTAATATTTTTACATACATAGTTATATACAAAAAATATGAATTGTTTGATAACATTTTTAATCCATATCTTAAAATTAGTTGATGTGCAAGTATTTAAATAAATAAAATTTATTTATTTGAAACAACCTACAGGCAGCGCCACTCATTTATTGGTAGCGAAACTAACTGTACCGAAGCCCAGCTTTGAGTTAAATAAAAGGAGATTTCTGTAATTTTTATACAAACATTTCCAGACTATGCAGCTGTAATATTTTTACATACATAGTTATATACAAAATATATGAATTGTTTGATAACATTTTTAATCCATATCTTAAAATTTAATTATTTGATTATTTGAAACAACCAACAGGCAGCGCCACCCATTTATTGGTAGCAAAACTAACTGTACCGAAGCCCAGCTTTGAGTTAAATAAAAAGAGATATCTGGAATTTTTATACAATCATTTCCAGACGATGCAGCTGTAATATTTTTACATACATAGTTATATACAAAAAATATGAATTGTTTAATAACATTTTTAATCCATATCTTAAAATTAGTTGACGTGCAAGTATTTAAATAAAGAAAATTTAATTATTTGATTATATAAAACAACCAACAGGCAGCGCCACCCATTTATTGGGAGCGAAACTAACTGTACCGAAGCCCAGCTTTGAGTTAAATAAAAAGAGATATCTGTAATTTTTATACAATCATTTCCAGACGATGCAGCTGTAATATTTTTATATACATAGTTATTTACAAAAAATATGAATTGTTTAATAACATTTTCAATCCATATCTTAAAATTAGTTGATGTGCAAGTATTTAAATAAAGAAAATTTAATTAATTGATTATTTGAAATAACTACAGGCAGCGCCACCCATTTATTGGGAGCGAAACTAACTGTACCGAAGCCGAGCTTTGAGTTAAATAAAAAGAGATTTCTGTAATTCTTATACAATCATCTCCAGATGTCGCCACATTTATCACCAACAAAACAACGCTTTAAAAATTAAATACCCAAGTTTAATTTATCAATTTTTTTATAGAAAATCTGCAAATTATGAGTTAAAAATTTGGTAAGATGGTTATTTTGGTACCTTCATTCCATAATGGTAATTAATTTATTGATAATTGATAATTGCAAAGGTTTGTATGTAGGAAGCAAATGGCAATTATGTGAAATCTTACCAAATTATTGCAAGGAGTGTAGTTATTGTTTACGCTTATAGTAATCTACAGAAACAGTAAAGGCTCTATGAATTATTGATCTCCAGGCTGTTAGTTTTTGAATGGCCTTTTTCTCACAAACTACTATTTTACCATTATTTTAATTTTATTTATTAATCAGCGAATTTTAAATTACTTCTTATATGTTTATAAAAGTTGTGAACTGTAACAATTTTTATTATTGTCAATAACAAACTTTTAGCCACATTATTTTGTTCATTTTATATTAATATGGCGGAAACTTGTGGTCAGCTTAAAAACCCCAGAAAGTTACTGTCAAACCTGATTTAAAGTAATGAAAGGCGACATATTTATTATAGCAACAAAAATTGAAAGAACAGTATGAATTTTGGTATTAATATATTTTTAAAAGGGTACTTAAATTTATTTTCAGGTGCCTATTAATTATGGTAATTAATTTTGATTAAAATAAAATTGATAGAAAAGTAAATCTTGAATGTAAGTACCTGTATTATTATTAGTTTAGTTTTACTGCAAACAACTTGTTTACTTTATCGCTACACTTAATAATCGTAAGTACCAACAGCGATTTGTATTGTTTATTATAAATTTAATAATTATTTAAGATTTAAATAACGAAAGCTAAAGACAAAGTTTTTAAAAATGTTCATTTGCTTTTCTAATTACCAATGGCATGTTTGCTTTTCGCTGTGTCAGTCTGAGGGGGGGTTCCCCGTATGCACTGTGAGTTCCCCTAGGTAACTTGATGTTACTCTACGCTTTTTGGATTTTTGAATTTCTTGGTTACTAGGTCGAAAAGCTGTGCCACCTCCGTTGACTTTCCTGATTGATGATACGCATCTTGAAGGTTGTTAAGAGGATGTACCTTCAGTAACTCGTCTCTTATATATTACCAATATTACCAATATTTTAAGAAAGAATGGTGAAAGACTTATTGGTCTATATGCTTTAGGTGTTTTGTCTGTCTTATCCCTACTTTGGGCATATATAACCTTCACCAAGTCCATAGATACGGTACCTATATGCCTACGAACTATACAAACCTTAAATATGAAACATAAATAAATATGGCAGTCGTATACTAGCTAATATGTACCTACTGCGGCCATGAGTTAAACTTTAAGTATGAAAAAGTTGGCAGACAGTCAATGCTTATCGATTCCGAAGAAATTGAATGTTGGAGACGAGACTACCTCAGAAAAATAAAAAAAATGAGGACAGAAAATGAGAACATTTATTATTTAGATGAAACGTGGGTTAATGAAGGGCATACTGTAAGGAGAGTTTGGAACGAAAAAACTATAAAAACATCTCGACAAGCATTTCTGGAAGGATATTCAACTGGTTTCAAGAAACCAACAGGTAAGGGTCGACGACTAATTGTTACTTATATAGGTAGTATGAATGGATTTCTTAAGGAGGGTTAACTTCTGTTTGAATCAAAAAAGACCTGTGATTATCACGAAGAGATGAACGGAGACGTGTTTGAAGAATATTTCGAACAGATGATTCAATTCATATCTAAAAATTCAGTAATTGTGATGTTTTGGGATACCTTATACACCTTTTCTCATGTAACTTCTTATACAATCGGGTTAATTCTTCTCTCAAAGATGACTTAATGAAATTTATGGTACTAACCCTTACTATGTGAAAGTTCATCTTATTTAGAACAATAAACAACTAAAAGGTTGAATTAACTTTCACTATTTATTCTTTAAATACTTTAAATGTAATGCTGAACGTTTACCAACTACTCAATGGAGGAAAGATGAAATTGCAATGTGGTTATATAACTTCTAAGAATTTAATATTTGACGATACAATGACAAAAGCAGAATTATTAGTGCTTGCTAACATTAATAAAGAAAATTATAAAAAATATGTTATTGACGAGATAGCTAAAAAACGAAGAATTGAAATATTTCGCCTACCCTCGTATCATTGCGAGCTAAATCCGATAGAATTAGTATGGGCCGAAGTCAAAGGTAACGTTGCTCGAAATAATACAACTTTTAAATTGTCAGATGTTAAAAATCTTTTTCATAAATCAATATCCGATGTATGTATGTATATGTATGTATAAGTTAGGGGTGATAATTACACTGCGACCTATAGGATCTATTGTGTTCCCCCTTACTTGCCATGTTCTGATATTTTCTCAGACTTATAGCAGCTCTTCGAGTCCTATTTTCCTGAGGAAGTAGATCCCCTTCTTCTATTCCATGTGCTCCTATGTATCTAGCCCTAGAATTTTGCAAGGCAGGGCATTCTGCGAGTATGTGTATTGAGGTTTCATCCTCTTCCTCACAGAATCTGCACTTTGCTTCATCTGCTAACCCTAGTTTGGTCATGTAGCTTCTTAACCGGCAATGCCCGGTTAATATTCCCGTTAAAATTCGGAGCCTTTTTTTACTGAGGTTGAGGCAGCTAAGAGATCTCTTCTGGTCATAGTTCCCCAGTAGTATCTTAGATTGCCTCAGTCCTGATTCCAGTACTTGGATTTTTCTTTCTCCATTTCTTCCCTTAGTTTTCCTAAGATTACTCTACTGTTGATCCTACAAGATGGTTCTGGTCCCAAATGTGGGGTTTCAGCTCCTTTTTTTGCCAGCTTATCTGCTGTTTCGTTCCCCTCTATTCCTATGTGTCCCGGGACCCATAGGAGGGTGACAGTGTTCTTCTGGCCTAGTTCATTTAGTTTGCCTAGGCATTCCCAAACCATCTTCGAACTGATTATATTTGAGCTCAGCGCTTTTGATAGCTGCTTGACTATCCGACATGATCACAATCTCTTGTCTGCGGTAGTTTCTTCCAATATTGAATTCCACACATCTTTCGATGGCGCGGACTTCTGCTTGAAAGTTGCTCGGGTATGTGCCCAAGCTTTCTGAGTATTTGGCTCTCGGTCCAAAAACTCCTATCCCAGTTCCCTCGTCTAGCTTGGAACCGTCCGTATACCACTTTATGGTATTCTGATTTAAATTCTGTATGGTGTCTTCGTCCCATTCAGATTTATTACTCAACCTTGTGATGAATTTTCTCACAAAGTTGAATTTCTTTGGCATATCATCTTGGGGCATTTCCCAAGTTTGATCAAAATGAAGTGATCGGGGTTTTTCCCTGATAATTCCTTCCTTGATCATTCTATATATCGTTTTCTTCCTTACACTTTCTAACAAAATGTGCAGTGGGGTTAAGTTTAAAATCACCTCCATTGCAGCAGTGGGGCAAGTTCCCATTGCTCCAGTGATACATGAACAGGCTAGTCTCTGAATCTTCGAGAGATTTTTCCTCGTCGTACTCAGATTTGCCCTTACGCCCCAAGCCATTGCCCCATATGTGATTAATGGTCTCACTATTGCTGTGTACATCCATTGCAGGATACGTGGGTTACATCCCCAGTTCTTCCCTGCAATGTTCCTACACACCATGAGGGCCTTGGTTGCTTTGTGTATTACTTCGTTTTCGTGTTTATTCCAAAGTAACCTACTATCTAGGATTAGCCCTAGATATTTGACCTCTGTTTTCCACTCGACGATGTTCTTCCCTATTCTTATGATTTTTAGATTAGGTTTCTTTTTCCTTGTAAAGGCTACTAGTGTGGTTTTGGTGGGGTTGATGTTGAGTCCCACCGAGTCACACCATTGTTTCGCAATGTTCAGTCCTCTTTGAACAATATCACAGAGGACATTTTCATACTTCCCTTTTGCCAGGATAACCATGTCGTCGGAATACCCTTGACATGGTATGCCTTCCTTGGTCAATTGACTAAGTAGACTGTCCACAGTGAGACTCCACATAAGCGGGGATGCAACTCCCCCCTGTGGACAGCCTCTGGTCACATTAATGAAGATAGTGTCTTGTCCTGCCTCCATTTCTGCGATTCTTGTAGATAGCAGTTGCGACATCCAAATGGAAGTCGTTCTATCTACTCCTTTCTCAATCAATGCTCTTTTGACTGCCTCATGTGGCGTATTGTCAAAGGCCCCTTCTAAGACTAGAAAGGCACATACCACGGTCTCTTTTTTATTCAGAGCGTCTTGGATTTCGTCAGTCAATTGTATTAAAGCGGTTTCCGTGGACTTTCCTGCTTGGTACGCATGTTGACGAGGGTGCAATGGCACCTGTTCCAAGATTTCTGTTCTAATGTAGTTTTCTACAGCTTTTTCCATCGTTTTGAGAACAAACGATGTGAGGCTGATCGGTCTAAGGGATTTGGGGTGCGTAGTGTCCCGTTTCCCTGCTTTTGGGATGAAGGTGATTTTGGCCCTTCTCCACGCTTCTGGTATGTATCCCAGTTCAAGGCTGCACCGACTAATTCGGATCAAGTGTGGAATTATTGCCTCTTGGCCCTGTTGTAGTAGGGCAGGAAATATTCCATCCGTTCCAGGGGTTTTGAACGGCTGGAAGGTGTTCATAGCCCATCTCAGCCGTTCGTCACTGCATATGTGCTTTGCCATTGCAGTGTCTTCCCTGGTAGGTCTTTTAGCTTTCTCATTTATTTTTCCGGAAGGGACTATTCCTCCGGAAAAGTGAGTTTCTAACAGGAGCAGAGCTCTTTCTTTTTCGCTTTCTGTGAAGCTTCCATCTGGCTTCCGTAATGCCATTACAGTGTCTACTTTCCCTTTTGCCAAGACTTTGTGTAGCCTTGCTGCATCAATATCCGAAGTAACGACTGGTTTTTTTTTCTGAAAAATTTGTTTATTTTATTTTTTTGGATATATTGTAACGTGAAAGAATAAAGATTTTATCAAATTTTGATTTATTATTTACCAATGACAAAAGGAAATTACAGCTTTTTATAATATCCACTTCAATTGTTGAGTAGTATGGATATATATAGTATATCAGTTTTTATTGCGATTATCTCTGATAATATATAATAAAAAAAGCTGTTTTAAAATGCGTTTACAATCAAAACACTTGGCACGTTATCACTACGTGATAGGAGTTTTACTGGATGTTAATTATTCACTTTAGTATATGGGTATGTTTCACAGTTTTGAGATCAATTATGAGGTCAAGTGAAAATTTTTAAAAGGAAAAGGACAATATTCATGAATATTTTATTTCAGTGAATAAGTTCATAATCATAGATAAGAGATATAACCCTGTAGATATAAATATTTAAATTATTGCATTGTTTCAAAGGCGATAAGGAGACCTTTCAAATGAGCTGACACGTGACCTCGGTTTGTATTTAAAAAATCTTCGATGACGTCATTACATATGGACGTAATGTCCAACACATCTATAGGAGTTGATGGTCATTCAAAAATTAAAATTGACGTGTTTTAAGATTTTTTTCTGTTTCTGAAATAATGAATTTATTCCATACATTTGCATCATACTGTAGATTATACTAATGTATTGTGTGTATTTTAGATATACGTGTTGAAATCATCTATCCAAAGATGTTTCTGCAAACATTTAAATTGATTTTCATAATATATGGATTGAATCAAGTGATGTCATTGAAGAAAACACAAGGACGCTATAGGATTGTCAGCGACCCCTACAATATAATAATACAACCGTTACAAAACAAAACCCAATTACCTGAATGGTGTCCAGTGAATAAAAATGCCGCATACGATTCCCATAAATTTACAACCTCATCGGAATGTTCGTTTGAGGTTGAAAAAACTACTTTACCGTTTTGGGTAGGTGTTGAAGAGTGGAAGTTTGAAGAAATCTCCAACTATGTATTCATAACGTTTTTTTACAGGAACAAATTATACTTTTTAAAAGTGGATATTTTTGAATCAAACTGTAATATGTGGAAGATAAAAACTAACAATGCTAGTCTTACGGAACCCTGTTTGCATTTGTTAAAGCAAGGTTTACATTTAAAAATGTTTTCTAAAGAGACAATTTATCTAACAGATAGAACATCTTACACTACCACATCTGTTCAAAAAGAAATAATACAATCTATCTGGTATGCCAATGTAACCGAAATTAAAATTTCTGTTATTTGCACGTTGGCAATATTATTATTAGTACTAACTATATATTGTTTAAGTCGTTTAAAAAGGTGCAGAGCAAGGCAGAGCAAAAAATATAATATTATTGACAATCGTATTTCTATTTACGATAGTGAGGGATACCTGAAGCCCCAAGATCATATATATGAAATCATATGTTAATAATGCTTTTTAATATTTTGCATAATATTATTTTTTTTAAACAAACTTTCTTCACTAATGACAGATGTTTGACTTATATTCAGATTTTCGGTATCTGATTGACTGACCGGCTGGATGAGTTTGTAGTCCAAAGTCATAATGTCAAACAAATACGTTGTACCATACTACGGTCAGTCGTAGAAAAAATATAGTACGCACCTCGAGAATGAGGCCAATTAGGGCTACTCGCGAATGATGGGACTCGGCTTACAATTTTCGCTCGTGGGTAATTGGTTACTACACGGTAGCAGGTACACCTAATATACTATGTACAATGCGTCCATAAAGTAACGCATAAATTCATTATTGGCTGAATGAACAATAAAATTAGAAATTCCCGAAACAGGTCGATTTTTGATTTCAATTTACTATTGTTTTAAATCATAATCTAATATACAGGATGAACCACTTTCGTGTAATGACGTCATCACCATTTTTTTCAAATGGAACCCTCTTTTTTTTCAATTTCCAAATTGCCTTTGCTGAGCTGATTCCAAAAATGTATAATGTTGCTTCAAATTGAGACAGGGTTGCCAATATGTCTGATATATACAAAAATTTTAACGAATATGGTGTAATTAAGTGGTTTGCAATATATATATAGTGTTCATATGATAGTGTTTGAAAAGATAACTGCCAAAATTCTTTAAAATTTTGAATTTCCTTTTAAATACGACTTTGTTCATCAAATAATATCTAAGAATTATGTAAGATGTATAGTGTTTCTCTGTAAATAGATCTATAGTGTTTCCTTTGTAAATAATATTAATATATTTAGTAGGTATAATATGTAAATAAATATAAATAGTTTAAGAATTTTTCATAATATTCTGAATTATCTTTTTTGATAAACGATATACTAACAGTATTTGCACATATTGAGTGTATTGAATCTAAAGTTACAGTCTTAGAAGAATAAGAAATATTTAAGTTAAAACGCAATAACGTTTTTGTTTATTTTGTTTAATTTAAAAAACCTTTTTTAGTTTAGTTAATAAAAAGACTTAATGATTTTGTTTACAAGATTTCTCATTGTTTTTTCACTGTTTTTATTAATTTCAATGTAGTTAACAAGATTAGAAATTATTATAAATAGTCAGATTTTGCGTTGTAAAATATCTTTAATCTTTCATCTTTAGATCTTTTGATTTTGAGCCTTTAATATGTAATCTTTCGGTTTTGAATTTGATATTTAATATAAAATTTTGAAGAGTACTGTTAAAAGTATAATATATTGTCAAATAGTAAATAAATAAATTTTTTAAAAAGCATCTTCGAATTCTTTAATCATAAATCTAATCTATGCAAACAACTAAAGATTTCGTTGTAAAGTTTTTTTTTTAAAACAAGTATCCTTTAATTGGAAATCAGTTAATAAACGCCCTTATCTAAAAACATAAACAAAAAATAATACGGTTGCCGATATGTCTGATATACAAAAATATTATCGAATATGGTGTAAGTGGTTTGCAATATATAGATAGTGTTCATATCGTGAACATTTAAAATATTTGAAAAAATAACTGCCATCATTCTTTAAAATTTTGAGTCTCCTTTGTTCAACAAATAATATCTAAGAATTATGTAAGATGTATAGTGTTTCTTTGTAAATAGATTTAATAGTGTTTCCTTTGTAAATAATAATAAAATATTATATAGTATAATATGTAAATAAATAAAAATAGTTCAAGACTATTTGGTAATATTATGAATTACCTTTTTTGATAAACGACATCCTAATATATGTATACAGGGTGTCCCGAAAAGAATGGTCATAAATTATACCACAAATTCTGGTGTCAAACCCACATAACACTAATGGTACATTCACATTCTAAGAGTATGCTCATGAATTACGTTTTCGAACATTCTGAAAGGTATATGCTAAACAACTCCATTTCACGTTCCTTTTCTTGTAAACTTGTATGTTCTTTATGGTACATTCTTAACATGTTCGTATCATGTAATTTTTAAATACCCAACAATCATTCCATTGAAAGTGATATGATAAGAATATGTTAATAATGTGGTACGGCCTTTTGAGGTGACTATCACATTCTAATCATGTACTGAACGGTATTTACGCATGTTAATAGAAAATCCTTGTTCCAAAAAGAATGTTATTATTATGAGCAAAGAATGTAAAATTGTTGTCTGGGTAACAACTGAAATAATGTCTTACATGAAGACAAGATGAAATAAATGATACTTAAATCATTTTTAGCGGACGTCCACTACTTGCCATCCTGTGTCTTGAAAAATTCAATGATTGTAATAATTCACCAAGTGATTATTAATACAGGTTAATAAAAATGCATGAATTTAGTGTAAAAACATTTTAATAATTTTCTTGAAGCACTGTTGGTACACAAAAGAAAATCAAACAATAAACTTGAAATTGACAATAACAAGCGTTTTAGCGTGATGAATTATTTTTTTTTCGGACTGTTAATCTGCCAAATTTTACCAAACGGTCAATAGATAGAGATTTTTAAGTTCATATTAAACTTGCACAAAATATAAGTCAATAATAACAATTCCATCAGCCATAAGAGCTGATTAGTTAAGTATAGCTATTACTAAAAAGCCTTTTTAGAATTTTATTTAGATATGTTTTTATTTCACATTTAAATGCAAGTAAGATGTATGCAATTGCAGTCAACTTATCAGTTATAATTTAACAAAAGAAAAATTAATTATTTTTCTGGAAATTAATTTTAAATGAAACGGTGTGAATTGTCATTAAATATACGAATGGCCAGGCCCTAGACATTTTTTGAAACTTACAAATTCATTGATTTTTATTTCAAATTTTGTTATAGCATTGCATTACGTAGACAGCAAAAACTTTATAAAAAATTGACGTTTAAAGTCAAATTTTGTCAACAATTTAATAAAAAATCATTTGATACAAAAGTAAAAAAAGTGAAAAACACTTTAAAAGTTAAAATTAAGTAGTCTTCATATTATCAGTCTTTCGTTTCAAATACTGAAGTGGTAACATTGGCATGTAAAAATTTTCAGCTGCTGGTTTTTTGGGCGAGTCCCATATTTTGCTGGGACTCATCACGACATAATCCGATTCCGTTGTAAATATTTTTGATATTCTCGACAGATCATGGGCGGGCATAGTATTTGAGCGTAGTTTCAAGTGATTATTAACTACACTCTTCTGTGAAGTCATATTTTCTGTTGTTACGCGATTAATACTGAAAAATAAAAAAAGGTGAAATTTATAAAAATTTCAAAATAAGAGTTTTTATATCCCACAAAGTCTTATACAGTGTGTACCAACCTTACAACAAAGTTTGGTATATGGGTTGTTTTAGAAGATATCAAAAAATGTTATTAACAAAAATAGTAGATTTCTTTAGGGTCCATATTTTGAAATTACCTTAAATTATACAGAGTGTTGTAAAACTCCGTTGCAAACCAAACATATGATTTTTTAAATGGGAACCCCTGTATATTAAACCGAATTCGGATTGCTCCCTTTTTTTTGAAGCTTTTGATTTTAAAAAAGCAGATTTTCTTAAATAGAGTGACAGCATTAGGAACGCAAATTGGCAACCTATTTTGGATGAAAAAGTTGATGTTAATGTAGCAATGCAACTTTTCTGTGATATACTTAATTTGATTTTAGATAAATGTGTATCAAAGTTTAAATTTTCTAGTGATAGCAGACATTTTTCCATTTTGCTTTTCAAAAGAAATTAGGGACATGCTTAAGGAAAAAAATAAATTCAGAAAATTACACTCGAGAGTGCCCCAAGGTTCTAACTTGGGTCCGCTTTTATTTATTCTTTTTAGTCTTTTAGGACAGTGACCAATGAATAATTAATTTCTTACTTCATCCACGTAAAATCCGATGATCTTGGTGGTAATGGAGGTGGTGTAAAAAACGATTTTCTTAATTCGATGAAAATATCTGATGGGTTTTCGTAAACGTGGCTCGTATGTTTCGAATTGACACAAGATTTACTTTCATAGTCGTCTGGTATTTCCTCATATATGCCCGATGCTAAAGATATACCGGATTCATTTCTGGGAAAACCGATTTTTCTGGAAAGAAATTTTAGTTTTAATTAACAAAATTTGTAGCTATTTATTAGGGTGGCGCTTTTTGGGTCTCAAGTGAAAAATGTTAGTTTTTAATGTTTTAAGAGTCACCTCCAAAGAGCAGATAAAAAAATGTTTTTAAAACGTCGCCTCGTATTTTTCAAAATTTCAAAAATCGTTTTTTTTTTTAATTTATTCTCTCGTTGCGTTTTAATTTTATAGAGTAAAAAAAATTCTGAAAGTTTCAATTCAAAATTTTAATTTTATAACGTCGCTAAGATTTTTTTATTTATTAGTGCATATGCATTAACATTTAAAAAATAAATAAATAAAAAAAATCTGGGCGACCTTTTAAAATTTAATTTTTGGATGGAAACTTTCGGAAAAAAAATTTTTAGTCTACAAAATTATACCGCAAAGAAAGAGACAATTAAAAAAAATAAAAAATTCGATTTTTGACAACTTTTGAAATTTTTAAAAATAGAGAGCGGCCTTTTAAAAAAAATGTTTTAACTATCCATTGGAGGTGACTCACAAAACATTAAAAAATAAAATTTTTACACTTGAGGCCCAAAAAGTTTATATTTATTTATATATAGTGTATGCATTTTTTGAGTGATTATAGTGCGCAAAAGTGTGAATCGTGTGAATTGCGGCACGAGACTAAGTCTCGTGAGAAATTAGCATTTGCGTACGTGTTGCACACTGTACTTTTCCTACGACCACCATCCAGAAAACAAACAAACGATCGTGTTGCACACGATACTTTTTTATGAGCACTTTTTCTAACATGGCATAACTTTTGGCGGTGAAAATTTCTGCATTTCATTTAAATAAATTACTAAAGATCGTATTTAAAGATTTATTAAATATTACAGTAGGTAACAAATTTACGTTTTAAGAAACGTATTTTAAATTTAACTTTCCTTGCATGGGATTTTTACTTAAAATTATAATGAACTGTAAAATGGGAACAGTTCTGGATCTTTATCCCTGGTGTTGGTGTTTCCGACAAGTTTTCGGTTATTGTTAATAAGTCATTCGTAACAGAAACAAATTTCTGTAATGATTCATCGACTCTACTAGATAACGAGATTGACAACTTGCTGCAGGTATTTATTTTGGGTATGCCTATTGTCACTTTGGCTATGCTTTATGTTACTTTGGCTATGTCTTATGTCACTTTTCCCACATCTTTTTTTGCTATGAGATATTGCTGATTTTGCGTACTGTAACCAATGTGCAAAATAGTGTTTTGGATGGTGGTCGTAGGAAAACTTAATTAACTCAATTTTTTTACAGTTTGGGCATAACTTTATGAGAATATTGAATTTAAATATAGACCAGATAAAACCCTTATAAATATTAAGAGATTAAGGCCCAAATGAAAAAATATGAATTCTTTAAAAAGAAATGTCTATATTCGATTTGTATACAACTTTTTTAAAAGATCTCTTTTTTCTGACGTTTTCTCGGATTTTCCAAAAAGTGAATATTCTGATTAACGTGGAGTAAGCAAGTATAGCTTGATCAAACGGAAATACTAATGCCTCACTTTCTTTAATTATAATTTCAAATACTTACGGGTTTGAACTCACAAGATCTTGTGACGAATCTTCCGTTTCACTTCCACCTGGTGTTTTTGTTACCACATCTAATCCAACGGGAATTAATCCTGAAGCATTCTATAAAAGTAAAGCTAAGTAAGCCAAACATGTATTGTTTTCTTAACGTTTGATAATTAAAGATAGATATAATTATAAATTGTACAATGCCCATAAAAACTTTTATTCAAAAAGCTTTACTGAAAGGAGTCAATCTTATATAAAAATGAATTGCTGTGCGTTTGGTTAGGTTAGGTTAGATTTGGTTAGGTTAGTTTTGGTTAGGTTAGGTTAGGTTCAAGGGCGCCGGCGGAAATTTTGACAGGGGGGGGGGGCGAGGTACATGGGGGGACCGAAAAATTTTTGATATTTTTGTAAATCAAACTCATGATTTTGGCCATTTTTTACCTTAAATCTTTCTTGTTGAAGCTAAATTCTGTATTGGCCTACATTTGCAACTGTGTTATTATTTACCAATATTTAAAAAAAATCTTTCCTGAACCAGGGGGGGGGCCCTAGCCCCCCCTGCCCCTCTCTGCCGGCGCCCATGGTTAGGTTAGGTTTGGTTAGGTTAGTTTTGGTTAGGTTAAGTTTGGTTAGGTTCCGCGCCTTTAATCCTTAAGGGAATTAATTAGAAACACTAAAAATATCCTTTTTTGAAGCTTAAAATAAAATTCAAGGTCCGCCCTGTAAACTGCATTTTGGCCTCACAATGATTAATAAAATTATATTTAAATTAGAGTACTAAATCAATTATTGATACATCTTAATAATTAATAATAACATTTTTGACAAGATAAAATATTGATGACTAGTGCAATTTTTGTTACTATATATTATATATTAACAGGTTTAGACACCATCTCATTTTTAATTGATATTGAATAAAATAACTAAGTAAACAAAAAAGATGTATGACAAATTGAAATAATCTACACAAATAATAAAAAAATGTAATAAAAATATTGACTACAAAAAATAATAGTTGGGAAATTTCAACTTAATTGTTCCAGCCAAACAATATCAGATTTATAAAAAAGTTATTCTAAAAATTTTTGTTAATTAACACTCAAAAAAATTAGTTAAACAACTAAATTTCACTCAAAATAATGATTTTATTTAAAAAAAATTCAAATATTCAAAAAATTTTGTTTAATTAAACTTTATCACATTTTATTTCAAAAAACTAGTGTTTTATTTCAATTATGTTCAATTTCATTCTGATGAATTAGTTTATAGAATTTAAGAAACTATAACAAAGCTGATTTACATATTTCAAATTTATTATTTACTATGATAAGTTTAAAAAACAAAAGTTAGTACTGCAACTGAGATGCAAAGAAAATTGTAATGTCAAAGTCATAATTTCTTTCTCTTACCTTGAATTTGACAAGGTATTCAGATTCATCTGAAACAATAGATGCTCGTATACCTGAATCTTCACTGCCTGTTTGGCTTCTTAAACACACAGGACTATTGGAATGAAACGAATTATTCAAGACATTAAAGAGATCACCTTCACTTCGGCTAAGTCTGTTTTTTGTTTTCTGGAAACTACCTCGAGCTACTAGATGATGTAGAAGATCAGAAGCATTATTGCAGTATAAAAGAAGTTGACCGGGACCCGCTGGAAACTCGCTAAAATTTATTAAAACATCTTACACAACATAATAAATACAACAATTTTTAATAAAGAAAATATATATTTTTGCATAAACTTAAACATGTGTGATTAAAAATCAAATTTATGTACCCTGTGAATATTAAAAATGGAAAAATTTTGTATAATTACCTGCTGGTGTGCATAACAATAATTTTATTATCGGCTTCTTTCTGAGAATGAACCTGAAGATGAAACTGATGAAATTGTAACCATTTCCAAAGTATTTTTTGTTCCCCTGTACATGGATCACTTATTATCAATTCCTGTTGATTTAGACTAAGCACACCAAACAGTCCTAAAAGCCCAGCATCTCTAGAATGACGATTGTCAACTAAGGACACTCTGAAGTTAGAATTATCAACTAAAATTGTTTAATTATTATCATTTACAAATGAAACCTACCAAAAAATGATAAACAAAATATAAAACAATTCAATCCATGAAACAACAATTATAAAAATTTTCTAAATTACCTACTTAAAAATGTTTACCTGGAATATAAGAAGCTACAGCAAGCATTCTTCTTATAACTGACATCCATTCTTGAGATTGAGTTTCAGAATTACCATTTAAAAATATTAGAGGTTTTTGTTTTCTTCCCAAATTAAATAACCCAAAAGCATAACGTTTAGTTCGAGACTCTGTTCTACATATTGTGGAAGACCTGGGTAATATGAAACAATGCAAGATATTACCTTCTTTAGAAGTTCGTAATTTCAATTCCACGCCATTTTCAATGCTGTCCAAACGGTTAATTTCACACCACTGTTTTCTCCAGGTCTATGACAAAATTGATTACATTTTTATTTTTTTTTTGACAAATTTTTGTTATATACATTCTTCAAAATTCAGTTTTATTTTCCAACTTTTATGTAAATAACTTAACAACATAATTTTACATAGATTTAATTTTACATTTACAAGCATTTTGATTTATCACTCTAAAAAATATATTCCTATAGTTAAATCTAGTACACATCAACTTTTAAATGAGCTATGGTTCATTTGAACCTTTTTTATGCAACATCAAAAACTACAAATTATTATGAAATTCTATTTTGTATAAGTATAATATGAAGTAGGGATCTAAAATTGATTGCCTATAGACAAAATATTATCTACATATTTAAACATTTTTGGATCTTCAAGATATTATGTAGGTATAACATAGGGGTTTTAAATCAAAAAGCAGTATTTATCAAATTACAAATTTAAGTTAATTGTTTATTGTTTATAGACTAAAAGTTAAATGTTCACTTGGGCAAACAAAAATGTAGGTTTGTTTTTGTTATATTAATTTTATGTAATGTTTCATTTTGAAAATCATAATATTTTTTAACGAATCGTGATTCTAGTAGAATTCACATATATAACATAATTTTTAATGCTTTATTCCAAGAATGCTAGGCGAGGTCACATGCAAAACATTCCATGAATTAAGTAAAAAATGTCTTACCTTCCAAGGTGTAAATCCTCGTTTTGATTTAGATGGCATTTTGACATCTAAGTAACCGTTGTAACAGTCGACTTGAGGCATGGTTCATTAGTTATTTATTGCTTATAAAACATTTCAATTTCTTAATTATTGGAAAAATGATTCATTCCACTCACCACCATGATTACAACCATCACAACATTCAAAATATAAACAAGTTTATGTTTATAGTGGTGGGGATATATCGATCGGATAAGATTTTCGAGCGCGTTAGTGAACTAATATTCAATCAAAGATAAATTTAAATTAGTATTACGATTTTTAGTTCTGAAAATACCGTTTTTAAAAATATAAAAATATGTTTTTTCGAAGTCACGTTGAAAGAATGTAGTCTGAAGTGGTCACTTTATATGAAAATTAACTTTCGCTTGCAGAATGATTGTAGAACAGCAATATTACGAGGGAACGATAGTGATTGGTTAGTTTAGCATAGACAAGTCTCTCTGACGTCATTGTGGAATGTAGATCATTAATTAATCATTAATTACGTCACAAACAAGTTAAAAATATTTGTTTTTAAATGCTTTAAAAGTAATTACTGAGAGATCATATAAAATTTTATGATTTACTTAATATAACCAAACTATTACGCTAAATAGAGTAACTTTCTACTAGGTATATTACAGGAAAAACACATCATATTAGGCCCTTTTTTCATATCTAAAATAATGTAACCAAATGACACTATCTGGAATAACGATGTTCCAAACTAAAAAAAAGTTAGTGTAAAGGTGTATTTTAGGTCACCCCCTAGGCGCATGCGCGACAATTTCAAATTTATTGATTTTTAGACGAGTTTAAAGTTGCGGTGTTGTCGGCTTAAATAATTTTTCCCTTAAACCGAATAGTTTGGTTTGGGTTTAGTAAATTTGATAAAACTCTTGCTTTAATGGTATTCTGTGATTTTAATTTATTATGGTTTAATAATATTAAAAATATCTTGCTATAAATGCCATAGAAATCATAAAACAGCAATTAAAAATAAGAATAAAACAGCAAATAAAATTAGTATAGAACATGTTTTATGTTTTCATTCATGTAAATGACATATTTACTTATGGGACTTATTTTAATTATGGTTTAAAATTCATTAAAAAATATAAACTATTAATATAAAGGCAGTATAGAAAATATTAGTAAAAACTTTTGTAAGTGATTCATATGTTTATATGTACCTCAAGTTTAAATCCAGTAATGATTTCAGATGCAAAATTTATTGTTCTGACTCACTATTTATTTAAAAAAACTTAATTTTCCAGTCAATATCTAATTTGTCTAATTTATGAAAGAATATCTATGTAATTTTCATCTTTTCAAGATATTTCACTCAGTTTATTTATTCACAAAAATGTGGCAACGTAGCTTAAAATTCAAAGTTTACCGCTCGGTTACTGCTCTCGTCGACCAATAAAATTAATTTAAGAATTCAAATTGCCGCATGCGCCTAGGGGGGTGACCTAAAATACACCTTTACCAAAGTTAGAATTATTATTATTGTGTTGTAAAAGTTCATGTTAACACATTTTTGCTCTTTTATTCAATACCCATTTTATTTTTTCTGAATAAAACGCCTAAAACCCACCTACCTATATATTCCTTGGGACATTATGGAATCATATTATTTTACGAAAACAATGCTTTACACGGGAAAAATAATCCATTTTCCTCGGTTGTCAATACATCCCTCTAAGTCACTATCGACTGTGAACTGGCTTACAAAGTCAAAGAACTCATTTGAACACTTTTTATGGATAATGCTAGTGCCATAAAACTGGTTCGAAATCCGTAATTCCAGAGAGATACGATATCCTTTTGCATGTTCGAGAGAAGTTTCATCAGGGTGTTTCATCAGTGAAAACCAAATTGCCGATATAAAGACGAAGCCTTTAAGTTAGAGCAAATTTCACAATTTTAGATGTTGGGACTCGTTTTGTTGAAATGATTTGTTTCATTTTGAACAATTCTTGGTATTATTTTTGGTTGGAAAAGGAGGAAGTTGAGAACAAAAATAAATCCGTGAGTGTAATTTACTCATCTTGTATAATATGCTGTTCCTGTCATGAAACTTTTGTGTAAAATAAGTAATGTCAGTTCATTTTGAGTTTTCCTTTAATTATTTTTCTCAGAATACTACTCAGTTTCTCAATTAAACTTTATTCAGATAAAAATAACATGAAAAAGTTATTTAATTGACAAAAGAAATTGACATTTTCCTCCAGCAGGACTCTTTCCACTGGTTAGAGGTAATTTTCTTCGTAAATAGCAGGAACATCACATTCTGCGAGCAAAAAATAATCTTGAAAGTAGGTGGGTAATCGGATTTCACGACGACATAAACTATTTGAGTTAATTTCTTTTGTCTCCATTTCTGATACTGTCAAATTGTTACCTTGGCCAACAAGATCTCCCGACTTATCCCCAATTGAGCACGTTAGTTTGATTTGCACGCACCACTAAATATTTCAACAAAATAATTAAATAATAACCAATATTGTAACATTAATGCTTTATTCCATCTATTAACAAAACTAATACTTAGGTATTTACAATATATCATTTTATTTTTTATATACTTATTTAAAATTAAAACTGCTAGCATTTTAGTTTGTCTTATTGTCATTTAATTTAACATCACATCTATTTTTATGTATATTATACAATAATTATAGTGATTTGTTAACATGTGTATATATAGGTATACTTAAACTATATCTAGTAGGTATACGAGTATTTCTAATATATATTATTTTAAAATTGACGAAAGATAATGGCATGGTGTGAAAATGTACATGTTGATCATTTTTGTAAGATCACTTGATAATTATTCTAACATGATAATTAGTTATTATACCAAAAAGTTTAATTGGTTATTAAACATTATATTACACACCTATTTGGTAATGTGAAATAAACAAATAATGAACTAGCAACATATAAACATTTAATAACCAATTAATTGTTATAAAATGAATTTAAAATTTTAAAATTAATAGCAATATCATAATAGACACAACATAACGTGTGCAAATGGTGATTTTGGGTTATAATAATATAAAATACATATAATGTTCATTTTTATTCTTATTAGTAAATAAAAATGATAGCTTAGTAGGTGAAACAATAAAAATGGGAACTTCATGTACACATGTATTATGTCCTATGTTGGAATATTTAGAAATAATATATCTACGCCTATGGTTTTTTGAAAATTCTTGTTGATATTTATTTTAATGCGTTTTTAAATCAAAATAATACTAAATTTGATTATTTTTTGTATTAATTTGGTCATAATTAATTGATTTGGGTGCTTTCCCATTATTCCAATTCTTGTTTAAATTTCATTTGAGCTGTATAAAAATGCCTAGAGACATGATATCATATTTTAATAGGTCTAGAGTAATTGCTTTGTTACAACATGGCTTTAGTCAAAGTGATATCGCAAATATTGTTGGTGTTACTCAGGGTGCTGTATCAAAAATTAAAAAAAATCCAAGACACAAATGATGTGAAGGATCGTCCCAGAAGTGGCAGAAGTCGATGTACAACAGCAGCACAAGACCGGCAGATAACATTGATAGCTCGAAGAACAGGAATCTACAAGTGGCATATCCAGAGAAATTGCTAGACTTGAAGCAAGGCACGAAGATTAAATGCGGTAAATTTATATCGCAGAAGACCTCTACGTGTTCCCAAACTAACCTATCAACAAAAAATTGTATGGTTGCAATGGGCTCAAGAAATATTACACCATGGTCCTAACTGGAATTACGTGATGTTCTCTGATGAATCAAGAATTGGATTGGTTTCTGATTCGCGAAGAACGCTAGTTTGGAGGGCCCCAGGACGACAAGCCCGATTAGAAACAGCCCAACCACGTGTTCCATTTGAAGGTGGGAGTATTATGGTTTGGAGTGGTATTATGAGGGGTACACGGACACCCCTCCCCTTAGTTAGAAGAATCACTGTTGTGCGTCTAATCCGGGGGGCGGTAGGTGATGGATTTGTGTTTATGCATGACAATGCACCTCCACATCGAACAGCTGCAGTACAAAATTTTTTGGAAGAAGAAATATCCACATTAAGAGGGCCATTAAATTCCCCTTACATGAAGGTCATTGAACATGCCTGGGACATTCTTAAAACACGCATTAAGAAGCGAAACCCTCCCCCAATTACTCTAAGAGAACTGAAAGATGCTGCTCGTGAAGAAGGGGAGAGAATTCCGCAAGCTCAGCTCGACCATTTAATCGATAACATGCCACATCGCCTACAGTCATGAATACAGGCCCATGGAGAAAATACTGATTATTAATTTTATTTAAAAACCTTTTTTTGCTTATTAATTTATTTAAAAAAATTGTAATACTTCGAGATTTATTTAGTATTGGTTACCAAAATGATGTCAGATATTTAGGTGAATTTAAACGCTCAAAAGGATACCACAAATTTTAACACTACAAAGCGGTAAAATATGTTTGTTATGCCCATAGACATATAATTTATATATTTATTCTTAGTCTGAGGATATGCCGCATATTAATTTATACATTATTTACTTTTCTACTAGTTTTAATAATAAACCTATAATAACCAAGTAATCAGCAATCATTGTTAATATTTCACTTCGTTTTGTTTGTTTCCTGTTAAAAATCTTTACATTTCCATTCTTTAAAATATATGATCCAACAAAACACTCGTATATATTAAATTAAATTAAATATTCATCATTATCCCAATATTCCCAATATACAGAAGCAACTATCACTAAAACGTTCGAATACAGTAATACTGTGGACATGCATTTCTAATAATAATTGTAATTACAATGACAATTTCCACTGATTCAAAATTAAAATGCCTTCTAAATTCGTATTCTCGAATAAATGACAGATGGGAATTTATATGGTAGGTATAAAATAAACGATTCTCTAGTAGAAATTGAAATTATTGTTCGATTATAGGGCCTGTAGTTTATTTCAAACCCAAATACGCCACATTATTCTAGTATTTTATCCAAACAAACTTTGGCAGTGTAGTAGTTAGTTTACATTGAAGATTTTTGTATTGTGCATTTTCTTGCTTCTGTGAAGTTTTGAGACATTATAGTTTTTATTATTATCGTTAAGAATTAGTTTGCGTTACATTTAAATAAGTTTTATTTTGCTTTAAGGTGAGAAAAAATTAAAATACAGAATACAAAAATCTTCAATTACGCCATTTACCATAAGGTAAAAGTTTGTTTGGATATAATGCTATGACCTATCTCACGCATTCATAGTATCGTTTTTAGTAACGTGAATGTTTCATTTTAAAATAAATACTTATTGATAATATTGATAATATAAAATTGTCTGTATCCATATTTGTATTTAGTATTTATTGTATCAAATTTATTAAAAATTACAAAGAAAGTATTTCATTTTATGTTCTGTAGTAAACTAAAATTAACAATAATAAAGGAAGGAAAACCAGATTACAATTTTGGTACCTACCCAAAAAAACCTAATTTCCGCCATATCTTACAAACACATGAAAATTGATACAGGAAACTAAATACTAACTTACCTTACTTTTCTATGAGGAATCAAATAAGAATATAAAAAATGAGGGTTACAATTTAAAAAAAAAGAAATCTTCATTTTCCCAAGTTATAATTTAACTCAACGTTGTGACCACCCTGTATAATTAATTTCTTATTTAAATACTATAACTTATAATTTAGGCCCTTAAATTTCAATTGGTTGAACTCTGATGGGTGATGATTTAAAAACTTAATTATTAAACAACTATAAAATTTATGAAACTAGAAATGCTCATTCTTAAACATGAACATTATAGGTACATTTTCTTAAATTCTATTTTATATTGGTAACACATATCCTTTATTACAAACATTTGTGCTCATTTATCACAAAATCTTCGTTTATACAATTTTTAGGTTATAAAATTTGGACGCTGACCAAATCACATAAAAATTTGCACGCCAACCATTTCGCTCATTGTTAAATTACATTTTTTTTTTAAATGAAGGGGTAAATATGGAGCTCTGGCTTAAAATTTTGAACAGCACCATTTAGTTTTATTCGTTTAAAAAAATATTCGGTACTCCATTTATACATAATATATATTTAGTTGGCTCATAGAATAGAATGTCAATCACTTTAAATGGCAACAACTATTTATAAAGGATAATCAATTTTCTGGCAATATAAAAAATAAATATATCGTACCACCCAAAGAGCTATTAAACACTAGACACGTAGACACTAGTGACCAGAGGGAGTGTGAGAGTTTATAATGTTGGAGGATTTACTTAGAATTATAATATACAAGAATTACATCCATAATTATAATATTTATACATTCGCAAACACTGTTGAATTGGAAACTACTAGACATTAGACAGAACTATTTTTTATTAATTATAATTTTATATCTTTTTTAATTACTACAATACAATGTGTATAAATTTTAATATAAAAAAGTTTTAACTACGCCATTTGGATATTGACGCTACTGTCAGTAGTCAAAGTTTTATGGCGTGCCGTCTTAGATCTAAGTGTGCCGTTATGGTATTTAATAACAACATTTAAAAAGCAAGAATAAAAAATAATCTTTAGTTTCATTATTTTTTTACAGAATTAAAATTATATATTTCATAATTTTAATACACGTATTTCCATTATGAAAAACATAATAGAAATTCAATTTCCATTATGTATTGAGGTTGCCTAACTACATAATATATAAGTGACATATTATGTACCTGAAATGCATTACAGCAAGATAGGCAACCGCAATGCATAATAGAAATTGAATTTCTATTATGCATTTCATAATTTTAAATCGACTATTTCTATTGTTTTTCATAATAAAAATTCAAGAATAAAAATTATGTATTTCATTTCTCATATGGCCTAATACGGCCTAGTATTCATAAGCTTTTTGGTACTACTTTACCTATATAGGTACAGGGTAAAATTAAATTGTGTAAAATTTTCTTCAGCGTACAAACTTTATTGAACACTTTTAAGTTCTTTTGGTTATTGTCTTTTTCGGCTAGATGTACCTATACATTATTTGAATTTCTGATAATAATTTATAATTTTTACAATACATACATTTTCATAAAAACTAACTTCAGTTGATTAAGCTATATTATATTAATGTTATACCTACAGTAATATATTTAATTAATATTTCAAAAAAGTTAAATTTTATCATAAAAACATTGGCTCAGGCATGGACGTGATTTAGATTTACTTGTTATTCCCATATCAACTTAAAAATACATTTTATAACATAATAAATTGATCATTTCCTTCTTATCAAAGTAAACACATTTTATAATTTTATCGTAATGGATTAAAGGTACTCGTACATTTCAGCCTTTTTCCTGCAAGTCTATTTTTAATTGCTAGCAAATTTTGACCGTGCTTTCGTACATTGCCGCAACTTTTGAGATTTTTTTCCGTCATTTGACAAGTGTTGTCAGTTTCTGAATATTTGAGGTTACGTTACCTTTAATTTAAAACATGGATTTTCATACAAATACAAACTGTAAGTACACACGAACTTCGGAAGAAATATATAGATATTATCATAAAATACTTCAATGTTTATTATGCTTATAGGACAACAGGATAGAATCAGCTGACGTAAACTGACATTTCTGCCAACATAGATTTTGGGTTATTCGATCAAAATGCCCCCAAAACAGGCGAGATTGCGCGGATTTGACCTTGAATAAATAGAAATGGTTCTATACACTTTTGTGTGCCTTTTTGTTGCAGTCAAAAGTCTGAAACGCATGCGCAGTTGTTTCACAAAAAAAGCTAGCAATAGAATTGCGAGCAAAAGGCTGAAATGTACGAGTACCTTTATCAATTCCTTTAAATTATTACATTTGATTAAAAATTCGATAGCAACTTTTGTCTCCTAACAATTTTTAAATTTTTCTTTCACAAAGATTTGCTTTTCTTAACACCATTTGTGATCCCTTCTATCGCAGGACCAAAATTAAATTGGAAAATTTTTTCATCTATAATGCTAACCCAGACAGTGTACACTCCTATCAGTTGTCATTACAATTATAAAATACTATAAAATAGTATCAGAATAACGTTTTAAAAATTCCCCAAGTTTTTTATATTTTGAAATATCTATATCATTTTTTAAGTTTATCGTTGCTTTTAATATTGAATATATTTTCCACATTGTTGAGGATTTCCATTTTTCTGATAATTCACCAAAAAACGCCATCAAAATATTTTCTGAAAATAAATTTGATTTCTTTGTTTGTCTCCAATCCGTAAAAAGTTTGTAATCGTTTTCATATTCAGCTTTTGATTTTTGACGTAATAAATTATCCAACATCCTATTATTTACATTGTTTGTAATTTTAGGTAGTGTATTTTCAAACTCTAACTCTGAATCACTGGAAAAATTCATTATATTTTGAAATCGAAGCTGACAACAATAATTTTGACAATCAACTAGAATATTATTCTATCACGATAGAATGTAATAGTATATTACATAACAAGTGTGGAAAGTGTAACATTTTGCACGAGTTAAAGTTTAGCACGAGCCGCAAACGAGTGCAAAAAATACACTTTCCAACGAGTTATGTACACTATTTTTCCTACGACCACGTAAAAAATCCTTCAACAAAAGTATTTTTTAAAGTAGAATCACAGAATACACCTTATTCTGTGGTAAAATCCAATCAGCCTTGGAAATTCACTATCTGGAAAACAAATTTTCTTTCAAATGCATAACCCAGTAATCTTTTTAACACTTTATAATGTCAATTGAGTTTTCTTGTATACGTAGTATGTATTTGAACACAAATCACAACAAAGTTCAAATATTTTCAAAGTAATGTAATAATAATTGACACAAAGATAATTGTAAGCAAAAACACAAACAAAATATGTTTATTTTTTAAAAATTTAAAAACCTAGAAGAAACTTTATTCTTACTTTATACAGAAAAATTTGTATTGGCAATTACAATACAATATTTGATACAAGGAAGATTTAAAAAAAATAAATGGTCCTTGCTTTGACATTCATGTGTTTTTACAATTGATAAATTTGACGTAAATGTCACAGATCATAGAACTATTTTTTTTTACTTTTAAATACGTGTATTGATATTAGCTACTTTCTTAAGTACAAATAAGTGTGCAAACTAGCACTTTCATATGTGGTCGTAGGAAAATACATTTAAATTGCATGGGGACAGAACTGTTGCAGAATATTTTTTCAATCTCAAGAGAGAAAATTCCAGCATTGTGTAATCAAATTTGATTTCAGAGTTGGAAAACTGTATTATGATAGTAGAGAAAAACTTAGTTTTTATATTAGTATATTCCATAGGGAAAGAAAACGTAATATCAAACATGTTTTGCTTTTATCACTTTTGCTTAAAAAAATTAATGTATTCACAATTCATTATTATTAATTAATTAACTATTTTCAGTACTATTTATATGTTTAAATTAAAAGTATTAAATTTATAGCTTTTGTACAAAACTTGTTAATAACAAAGACATTTTACCGTCTTTCTACCCTAATGTTAGAGATCACCCAACGAAAGTTTGGGACAGCCACGTGGCATCTCGTTCAATGCAATGCGCAGAGCGTTACCATAACAACAACCGTTCCAAAAGCTTGTCAATGTCGTGGCTAGAATTAGGTAATAATAATTTCTCTTAGTTTTAATTTTTGATGTCACATTTTATTTATGTCACTAATGAACATTACATGTAACTAATTTTTAAGGTAGGTCTATTGTTAACCGCATTGTAATCTGCATGTTTTTTACCTCTCACCTATGTTTTTTTCTAGCCTGAAGATGGCCTGCTTATAGGCCGAAACTAGTCGCTGTTCCTGTAAATTTATAATAAAAACCTGTGACACTGAAACTTTCGTTGGGAGATCATTGTTGATATTGTTGTTTTAACATTAAACTGGTCGATGATCGATATTTCTTAACAATTTTATTTAGTGTCAGTTCGCCAGTTGTAATGGTTTTGATGACATTCAATTGCTTGGTTTTCGTTGATGGATCTTTTTTATTTTTCCAAAAATATTTAACTGTTTATAATACTTTATACTAGGTCAATTAACAATAAGTTCAGTCGGCTTGTAATGTCATCATAAGAGTAAGTATTGCCAACATTTTTTGCAAATGCTATGTATCTCTCTTCCCATTTTATATCTACATCACGAACGTAAGAATAGGGGGACTCAGGTTCTGTGTCAAGTTTTGACCGATCGATGTTCGTCGCCATGATAGGTCATGTGTTAAGGTCCGGCCTTAGCTTTTTTTCGAAATTTTAAGTTTTTTTAATGTACTTGTAAAGTTTATTGTAAGTCTAATAAATTCAATAAAATACCAGTCTTTTTCAGAATGATAATAGTTATAATGATTCTAATTTATTTTTTAAAATGTAAAAGTAGTTTTATAAAAAATCATTTTTAAAGTGGAATAAAAAAAAAATAGTAATTATGGGCCAATGTAGAAAAATGAGTTATTATTGTAGAGAAGCGAAGCTTCGAGGTTTTTAATGGATCCGAGACATTAATACACTTTTCTACCGTGGCTCATATTTTTTTCACTACCAGCATTTTACTTTTAAACAATATTAGTTTTTAAAAGTAACAAAAATCGAATAAAATGGGGATTTTAAAATGCAATCTGCTTGTCAACCATTCCTTTTTAAGCAATTCTGAAAATCTGCAACGTTAAAATGACGTAAAAAATACATCAGATATTAAATATAAAAATTACCGATGGAATATGACTACCACTTTTTGATTTTTATTGGAACAACCAGAAACAAAGCATTGAGGCATCTTACAATACAAACACTAAACTATTATTAAACTAGTTAATATTATCCAATAAATCAAAACAACTAATAACTATAAACTATATATATTAAGCAAAAACACATAAAAAGAGATAATAACTAGAAAAAGATATAGAAAGAAAAAACTATCAAATTCGAAAGACTGAAACCGTGACTGAAACCAACTCTGAACAAAATAGTGAAATCTAGAGAATTACGTTGAGTGTCAGTGATTAAGTAATTTTCTTCTTTGCTTTTTTAGCGACACATATCACTATTGTTTACACAATGATAGAAAGAGATAAAATAAGTATTACAGAACGTGATTTAAGGGTGTCAAACATCGAAAAACAAATGTAACTAAATGTGACCTATCATGGCGGCGATGATAGCCTAGTCAACACAAATACATTGCGAATTGCACCTATCCTGAGTCCCCTTATTCTTACGTTCGTGATCTACATAAATATAATAATTATATCAAAAATTTATTAGTAATCTAATAAAATTATTGTCATTTTTAGTGTCCGATTTAAAAGCACACAAGTAGGTACAACATATTATAAATACAGGTACCTATTTTAAAATTAAACTTTTTTGAAATATGGAATAATGAATTATGGCTACACAGAGATTCATCAGTACATCGTTATGAATATTTTTAGTTAATTTATTTGTTTCTATAGAACTTTTTACTTTGTAAGAAAAAATAGATATTCTTATATTATTAACCGAAATCATATTAGGTAAATCCTGTTTATTTTTTAGAGATTGTAAATTTCAGGTGAATTTATGCCATTTGGCCAATTTAAAACATTCAAAATACATTTCGGTTTACAAAAGCCCTGATTCGATTACTGTGGATTTAAACACATTGATGGTGTCTTCTTTGGTGGTATTCTGAAATGATATCGCTCGTTTTATTGTCATTTAAATGTTTCAAATTTTAAAAACTTAAATATGCCTGATTAAAATAAAGGCACTATGCGACCAATGCATTATCGTCCTAGTTTCTTAATTTTTTGTTGATTTTTACATGATTTACATGATTTAGACAACCCATTACTTAATATTTACAATATCAATAAACAGAAATTGATATTATTTTCAGTCTTTAAATTTAGTATTTAAAATAATTATTGATATTTTTACTATAACTTGAGTCAACCTCTGTGTTTCCATTGCTTTTAAATTATTGTCTTAGTAAATGTTATTTTTTTTTTGTTTTTAAGTCTCTTCATCTTCGTCATCATAAGAATGTACTGTTGGACAGCAAAGTCCCTCCGATCCATCCGACCTTATACAGAACAGTAAGGTTTCTGCTGCTGTAACTTCATGAGGCATTATTCCATGAAAATCTTTTAAATCATTCGCAGGAAACCAAGCCTTTTCGTTGTCATCTATCACTACGAATCCAAAGAGCCTATTACAAAACAAATAATATAATAAGTTAAATTAATATATAGGATAAACTGAAATAAATTATATTCTGGCAAATAAATACTGAAAACAGATAAATCTCTGCAGGATATTAGAGCAGTGATTCCTAAAGTGGTCCAGGTGGACCCCCAGGGGTCCACGGGAGGCTTGACGGGGGTCTATGTTGGTGCGAAAAAAAATGGGGGGTCACAAGCTGTAAGTGTGGGTCCACCAAAATTCATCTGGTTTCGATAGTAAAGAACAAAAATATTGGCTTAGTTTTACCTATCAATGTAGACATACACATATGTTCAAAAGTTTGGAATAATGGAATATTCATATTTTTATAAATATTCTAATTTAGATTTTTTGGTTAAACATTTTTGGAAGCTACGCTTCTCGTGTGATCCTGGTAGCGCGAAAAAATAATTTCACAATTTTTTTAGTCCACAGGCTTGAAAAAATGTTTTTCATTTAGGCCTGCATATGGATCAGATAGCCTGTTTATTTAACTTTAATTTCCTTTTTTTAAAAGCTCCCTTAATTTTTTTAGTAGTGTAGTTTAAGAAGATCAGCGACTGTTAATTGTAAAAACTTATAGCATATTCAATACTGTTAATTTTAGCCGCTGTTGAAGAGGTTTTAAAAACTGTTCTGTTTATTTCAGTAATTATTTCCCATTTAGGTCTTGATAATGAGAAAGTGAACAAAAACCATAGCAATGTGGTTTTTAGATGGTAACCATTAAAAAACTTTAAAGAATTTCCGTGGCAACGCTATTTTAACAAGCAGTAGTAAATTGTTTTATTTAAGTTGTCATTGTTGGAATTTAAGTATAAAGTTTGTTCAATTCAATTCTGAAAAATGGTTAGATTAACGGAAATGCATAAAATAACAGTTTTACAAATGATTGGTTACGGAAATAACATCCGAACACAACAGGAAGTAACTCGCCTATTTCATGAGAAATTTCCTAATTTACCGCCTATATCCCAAGGAACAATAAGTAAAATAGAAAAGCAGTTTCGCGAGTTTGGTCATGTAAGGCAGATAAAAAAGCAGCTGTCAATGCACTGAGTGATGAACTCAAATTAGATGTGTTGCTTGAGTTTCAGGAAAACCCTCATACATCGAGTAGACAGGCATCCACTACATTCAATGCTAGCCATATATCGATAGCAAACATATTAAAAGAAAATATATTGCATCCGTATAAGATGATACCTACTCATGGAAGACGATTTTGATAGGAGAACTTTTTTTTGTGAGCAAATGATGGACATGTTGGATAACAATTTTTTCCAATTAGAAGACGTTATGTTTTCTGATGAGTGTACTTTTTTACTTAACGGTCATGCTAATCGGCAAAATTGCCGCTACTGGTCCACGGAAAATCCTCACTGGATGAGAGAAGAACACACTCAATACCCTCAAAAGGTTAATGTTTGGGCAGGGATTGTAGGGAACAATATCATTGGTCCCTTTTTTATTGAGGGCAACTTGAATGGCAACAATTATTTGGCACTACTTCAAAATGATGTCATTCCAACGTTGGCAAATTTATATCCTGATCCAGGTAACCCTCAAGTTCCAGCGAATACGATATGGTTTCAGCAGGATGGAGCACCACCACATTACCAACTTAATGTCCGGCAGTACCTCGATAAAATATTTCCCAATCGGTGGATAGGAAGGCGAGGATCGATTGAATGGCCAGCGCGATCACCTGATCTTACATTATTAGATTTCTTTTATGGGGATATGTGAAGAGCCATGTGTACAAAACTAAACCTTCTGATTTAAATGACTTAAAAGAACGAATAACGCTTGCGATTAGGTCGATCACGCCTGATATGTTAAATAATGTTAGAAGACAGTTTTATTTGAGATTAGGATGTTGCCAAGACGTTCGCGGAGAACATTTTGAACATCTACTTCATTAACATTCATAGTTCTTTTTCGTGTTCTACATTTTATTACGTTTTGCATTACATTTTAGTTTTTGATTGTATTGTAGCGAATTTCGGTAACAAGATGATATTAATTTTTTTTATGTTAATATTTGCATTAAATTTAAAAACAATAACATTTTTGAATAGAGAATGAAGAGACCTTTCAAATGATATATCACAAGCCTATACTTCCCATTTAAAAAATTGGGGGTTGTACCTGTCATTCTAAGGGGGTTGAAGATAGGGATCAAATTTTCATTTTAAAGAATGTCAAGTTATAATTTAAATTTGACGTGTTTCGGGATTTTTTATAAATATGTACAGTACAGTAAACGAAATAATGAATTTATTCCATTTGGCTTTTACACACTGTATATTTAACTTACCTTGCTATGGCAACTCCCGGTATCCATAAAACCGAAGCTAATACCAAAACAGTTATTAATAATATGGCCCATAAAGGCCATGGGTGACGTTCAGTTTCTCCTTTTGAAGCAACCCAAGCAGCATATCCTGTACCATCCATTGCAATTTCTATAAAACTAGCTACCAATATTGACAACATAGCTAACGGAGACAAATACTTCCAACAAATCAACCAATATAGGCCTGGACGGTTACCAGTCATCATTTCTATATCGTCTGCAAATCTAAAATTTTGTTTTATTAAAAACTTTAAGAAACGTGCCTATATGAACAGTTGATACGGCAAACAACATCACTACATTACGGTGCTATTATTATTTGTCGTTGGTGAAATGCAAATCTGTCAGATTTATTATTAAATAACTTTATTCGACGAATAGACCGCTATTTATCGTTGGTGAAACGGGGCACAAGAGTTACAAATGTTTATATATTTGTAAGTAATTTCAATATCGTTTAAAATTCGCGCCGTTAGTTTGAGTTGGCTGTTTGTCCTGACCGTTGCAAGGCTGTTTTAAGTGACGTCTTAAGGGAAGTAAGAAGAAGAAGATTATGTCAGTTTTAGTTCTAGTTTGAACGTGTCTTATGAACGCTCACGTTTATGATGTTCTTATGTATTTTGTTGAAGTAAAGTTGTTGAGTTACAAGAAGTGTTTATTTAAAAATATTAAGTTCAAAACCTTACCTATATTATTCTACATATTATTAAATATTTACCTTCTTAGTCCGTAAACATAAGCGACTCCTATACACTCGAAGAAGGCAATAATCAGCAACGGATAATTTCCGCAGAAACTATCAAACAGCACAAAAATGTAGCTTCCAGCACCATGAGCAAACGCCATTGATATTGTGCAGCAAATGGTACACAACGTTCCAGTAAGAATTTCTTTTGGTAAGTTAGGAAACAGTTTCATGTCTACTAATGACGTTACAACACCTTCTAATGTACCGAATTGGGAATCGATGCCCAATGTAAAAAGCATTAGAAAAAATAAAACCGACCAAAATTGAGCACCGGGAAATTGATTTATTGCTTCTGTAAATATTATAAATGCCAAACCCGTGCCAGAAGCAGACTAAAAAATAAAAAATAGGGTTATTACAGACGATAAAAAGTTATTTCAAATATTTGTAAAAATTGTTCTATTCTAAAAGAAATAACATTATTTAGTAAAGAAAGAGTTTAACGTGAGAAAGTGTGTTTGTGTATTTGATGGAGGCATAGTTTCCAAATAGATTTATCAATTTATGCAGATCGATAAAAATATCCCTTAATACAATCAATTTATCAAAGGTAATACCACGAGTCCTTAAAATTTTATCGATAAAACTTTTTTATTTAACAAAAATACGAAAACAAACTGAAATGTGATAAAATCACGAGTCCGGGGACGGTATATAACTCCCTCCCTAAATTCTTTAGGCCGATCAGCCTCACATCATTCGTACTAAAGACTCTAGAAAAAATTCTAGATAGGCACATTAGGGATGGGAACCTAAGGAATATTCCTTTGAATCCCCACCAATATGCTTACCAGGTTAGGAACCCCGTAGGAAAAATCAACTACTCTCTTAATCACACAGAAATTGCGCTCGCAGCCTTCCTAGACATTGAGGGAGCACTACCTCACTCTCTATGTAAACAGGATTATCTGTAACTGGATATAAAACATGCTTTGTAATCGGTACGTAGTGTCATCACTGCAGGGAGAGACTGTTCGATTCAGGGGGTGCCCACAGGGAGGTGTTCTATCGCCCCTTCGGTGGTCATTCCTGGTTGACTCGCTTCTGGGGACTCTCTCCCTGCAGAGAGTGGATTTCCAATGCTATACAGACGATCTGGTTATAATAATTAGAGGAAAATTTGAGGCGATCATCTCGGAGATCCTTCAAATGGCCCTAAATATAGTATACAGGTGGTGTGAGGAGGAGCAGATGTCGGTAAACCCCCGCAAAACAGTAATTATTCCGTTCACCAAAAGGAGGAAGCTGGAAAATCTGCGTCAGCCGACTCTTTACGATGAACTCATTCCTTTCGCGGAGGAGGTAAAATATCTTGGGTAATCGTAGATAGAAAACTTACCTGGAACTCGCATCTGGACAGAACAATAAACGAAGCTAGGGTATCCCTCTGGAATCCAGAAGGGTCTGTGGAAAATAGTGGGTGATAAAACTAATGGCTCAGTAGCGTGGGGATCGAAAGAACAACAAAAAGCTGCTGCAGCGAAGTTGTCTGGTCTGCAGAGAACTGCATGCTTGGCCATTACGGGCGCTATGTCCACCACTCCGACGGCGACTATGGAGAGACTTCTAGGTTTAACTCCTTTCCACATTCTTTTGGAGAAGGAGGCTAGGATGGTCTCTTACAGAGCCAAGTCGATAGGTAACCAGATAACGGGGGAAGCACTATGGGACCACGCGGGGTTGGTGGGGAAGTTAAATGCCCACCAAGTCCTTGGAATGGAATCAGACATGCTTGTCACACGTGGAAAGGGCCTAAACGTCCTAAGGTTTGGGAGCCGGGGTGTATAGCAGAAAACCGAGAGTTGACATTTCTTGGACTTTGTTAAGGAATGCAGACTGGATGACGAATTGTGACCCTTAGGGGTGAGCCACAATAGGCCCTAGTTTGGCCGCAGTGGAGAGGTGGGAAACGCCCCGCTCACATTAAACCTAACCTACTGTATGTAAATATATTTGATTTTTTTAATCCAAAACCGTTCTTCCAACGAAAAAAGTCTGATTACGAAAATGATTTTAATTTTAAATTTATTGTACTAACCCTTACTCTGTGGAAGTCCATCTTAAGTAAGTAAAGGTTGATACAATAAATTTCAATAGTATTGCTGCCTATATTTGATAGTTCACTTGACACTATAGAGGGTAGAAGGAAGGAGAACCGTCTTATATGGGGGAAAAGTTGAAAAAGTGTTCACCTGTAAGCAGCAAATTATACTCAAAAAATCACAGAAATAGCGCTCGTGTAGCTTATGGAAATTATATTAATTTAACGGTTATAAAAAGAATGAAATGAACTGGGTTAAAAAATTTAATATTTTTCATTGACTTGTTTAGTTAAAAATTATGCAATATTTAAAATCTCAACTATTTACGTAGTTCTTCCTTTTTTTTTAATTTCGTTTCTTACTCTAACAATTTATGGCGCTGTTTTTGAAATCCGTAGTCTTGCTACTATGGCACCACCTTAAGGGGGGGTAAAGTATTTAAATTTTTTAATTTTGTTTTTTTTTTATTTTTTTAAAAAATGCTTATTACTTTAAGAATATTGTCTCAAAATTTCAAGTGGATCGGAGTAAAATTGACCAAGTTACGAATATTTTTATACCTGTCGGATTTTAATCCCTAGTCGACCCGAGCGCTCTATTGTTGCCTGGCAGGTGTTTAGCTCTCTACTATACTTTTTCTTTCCCCCCAGTTCTATTTATAGAAATTCCGACTTAAGTACAAACGTCCTTATGCCTGTACGGTATATTTTGTATACTATATACTATATATCTGAGCAAAAATGCCTCACGCAGAACAACAATGAGAGCTTGAACCAACTTATTTGGAAAATCTCACCAAAGCACTTGAGTGGAACCTCTGTCATCGTTGAAATTGCAGCTTATGTGACAGCCAGTGTCTTCAATGAAGGTTCTTTTGCTTTACTAACCCTCATGGAAGGCATGGGAATTAGTAGTGGACAAGTGCTCATAAGTGTGCGCGATCAACTGACTCCATATGTATAAGCCGAGCCGATCAGGAAGCTCAGAGACAAACCAAAGAAGGCAGGATTCTTCGTAGACAGGCGCAAAAAGATGCTTTAGACATCATGGATGATAGCAACATCCTTTATGGACTTGGCATTGATGATTCAGTGTGAGGTAAGCCGATAAAATTTGCTTATAAACGTTTTATACAAGATTTTTTAGTGTTCAAAACTTTAAAGCGTTTTTCCCACAAATCACTTTTTTAAAGTCGGTGGACATTATAACTTCAAAACTACTGCACCGATCGTTTTGAAATTTTGAACACTATTTCTGTCCATCATTTAAGAAGCCCTGACGAAGAGTTTTTTCAAATTTGTTGATAATTGTTATTTTACAATAACAAATTAGGGGGCTTTTTTCACGAAAAATCGCGTTTTTTCCTTCAAAGTACTCCAAAAAAGTGAAAAATTTAAATTTCGAAAAACCCCCACGTCACCTCCTGGGGAAAACTGTTATCTAACGAATGAACTTTGATTTTTTGATTTCAGATGATTCAGCACCAAGTTATGATGTCCACCGCAACTCTCCTTTTTTTCGAGGCACGTCGGAATACTTGCTGATACCATTACCGTATTTGTTAATATTTTTTTGTGAAAATTTTACAGAACATTCTTCAAATGTTATACTTTAATGTATCATTGGATTTAATAAAGAAATTTCAACTGGTTCCTCACAAAAAATTCATAAAAACATGCCTTTTTTTCAATGAATTACCCCCCCCTTAATTTGTTCCCTTTTGATGGACACTTTTTTAATACATTCAGATAGTTCTCCTTTCTTCTACCCTTCATACTTTTCACTTTATTAAAAGAAAAAAATCAGAAAACATTTTAATATTACCTTCAGTATCTGCGTGTATGTGTAGGTGTAGGGTGGTGGAATTTTTGTATTCGATTGTTGAAGTGTATTTCGAAAGCTAGAACAAATATTTATTTTATTCTGTTTCATTCAAAGAGTGTATCCTTTTAGCATAATTGCACTGTAAAAGCATTTTACAAAGTGACAGTATTTTTCACAAAATTACCTTATCTAATTCTTGTGCGAGATCACAAATAGGTAGTTCTGGCATGATCTTACTAACTATTTGTCCACCCGAACTAATATTAATTATAGTTCCTGCTTCGGGGAGATTGTTTTCATCATATAAGCCATCAAACATTTGCGTCAATGTATTATTTCTCTGATCCAAACATCTTTCGAACGTCATAGTAGCTTTGAAGCCTATAATGGAAAAAACCACTATTCCTGCAAACATGGAGGTAAAACAGTTTGTAAGAGAAACCATAATGGCATCTCTATAACAATTATTATTTACAGGATTGTACGACGAAAATGCTATAAGGCCACCAAATGCAAGTCCTAGTGAAAAAAATATTTGCGTTCCAGCTTCGAGCCATACCACTGGATCCAAGATAATATGCCAAGTTGGAGTGAACAAGTGCTTGATACCATCGCCTGCACCTACAATATTTTTAAATGAAATCTATCAAAATAATTACATTTAAAATTGAAAAATCATAATTATACACTATACATACATACTCGTATGTGTGTAAAGGCAAAATGGAATAAATTTATTATTTCGGTTACTGAACATATTTATAAAAAATCCCGAAACACGTCAAATTTAAATTATAACTTGACATTCTTTAACGTGAAAATGCAACCCCTACTTTCAACCTCCTTAGAATGACAGGTACAATCTCCAATTTTTTAAATGGGAAGTATTGGCTTGTGATATATTTATCATTTGAAAGGTCTCTTCATTCTCTATTCAAAAATGTTATTGTTTTTAAATTTAATGCAAAAATTAACATAAAAAGAATTAATATCATGTTGTTACCGAAATTCGCTAAAATATACTTAAAACTTATTTCCCGATTAGGTCTTGATAATGAGAAAGTGAACAAAAACCATAGCAATGTGGTTTTTAGATGGTAACCATTAAAAACTTTAAAGAATTTCCGTGGCAACGCTACAAGCAGTAGTAAATTGTTTTATTTAAGTTGTCATTGTTGTAATATAAGTATAAAGTTTGTTCAATTCAATTCTGAAAAATGGTTAGATTAACGGAAATGCATAAAATAACAGTTTTACAAATGATGGGTTATGGAGATAACATCCGAACACAACAGGAAGTAACTCGCCTATTTCATGAGAAATTTCCTAATTTACCGCCTATATCCCAAGGAACAATAAGTAAAATAGAAAAGCAGTTTCGCGAGTTTGGTCATGTAAGGCAGATAAAAAAAGCAGCTGCCAATGCACTGAGTGATGAACTCAAATTAGATGTGTTGCTTGAGTTTCAGGAAAACCCACATACATCGAGTAGACAGGCATCCACTACATTCAATGCTAGCCATATATCGATAGCAAACATATTAAAAGAAAATAAATTGCATCCGTATAAGATGATACCTACTCATGGAAGACGATTTTGATAGGAGAACTTTTTTTTGAGAGCAAATGATGGACATGTTGGATAACAATTTTTTCCAATTAGAAGACGTTATGTTTTCTGATGAGTGTACTTTTTTACTTAACGGTCATGCTAATCGGCAAAATTGCCGCTACTGGTCCACGGAAAATCCTCACTGGATGAGAGAAGAACACACTCAATACCCTCAAAAGGTTAATGTTTGGGCAGGGATTGTAGGGAACAATATCATTGGTCCCTTTTTTATTGAGGGCAACTTGAATGGCAACAATTATTTGGCACTACTTCAAAATGATGTCATTCCATCGTTGGCAAATTTATATCCTGATCTAGGTAACCCTCAAGTTCTAGCGAATACGATATGGTTTCAGCATGATGAAGCACCACCACATTACCAACTTAATGTCCGGCAGTACCTCGATAAAATATTTCCCAATCGGTGGATAGGAAGGCGAGGATCGATTGAATGGCCAGCGCGATCACCTGATCTTACATTATTAGATTTCTTTTTATGGGGATATGTGAAGAGCCATGTGTACAAAACTAAACCTTCTGATTTAAATGACTTAAAAGAACGAATAACGCTTGCGATTAGGTCGATCACGCCTGATATGTTAAATAATGTTAGAAGACAGTTTTATTTGAGATTAGGATGTTGCCAAGACGTTCGCGGAGAACATTTTGAACATCTACTTCATTAACATTCACAGTTCTTTTTCGTGTTCTACATTTTATTACGTTTTGCATTACATTTTAGTTTTTGATTGTATTGTAGCGAATTTCGGTAACAACATGATATTAATTTTTTTATGTTAATTTTTGCATTAAATTTAAAAAAAATAACATTTTTGAATAGAGAATGAAGAGACCTTTCAAATGATATATCACAAGCCTATACTTCCCATTTAAAAAATTGGGGGTTGTACCTGTCATTCTAAGGGGTTTGAAGGTAGGGGTTGCATTTTCACGTTAAAGAATGTCAAGTTATAATTTAAATTTGACGTGTTTCGGGATTTTTTATAAAAATATGTACAGTAACCGAAATAATAAATTTATTCCATTTGGCTTTTACACACTATATAATGTAAAATGTTTCATTAATATACATAATATGTTGCTTGACTCAAAATATAATGATTTAACCAAAAATGCTTAGTTAAACAATTTTTTTTACTGAGTTGATTTATTGAAAAGCTTTAATAATTTTTCCCTATTAACCTATCTAGATACCTAACTTAATTGACTTTTGTTGGGGTAGTAAAGTTGTTCACTATTTGACCAAGGTAGAAAAATACAGGGACTACTTGATTAGAACTAAATCTCAATCTATTTGACAGAATGTGAGGTTAACTGATGCAAAGATAAAATGGAAATATATTTTTTCTTACTTATTTAATATTAATATCCACTACCTATTCAAAAATTCATTGACTTATCCATGCATTTTGAAAGTAATTTTTACAACATAATACTTTTCAAATCCAAACAAAAATTATTGGTTATGTTATTGGTTGCCTTGGCTGTGCACAAAATTATTCAGTTATGTGAAATGGGAGTGATTGGTGATCCGTCCAAAATTTTTATTATTTTTAAAAACTAGTATTTAAAAAATAGAATGCTAGTAGTGAAAAAAATTGTTATATAACCCAAGGTACAAAGTGAATTATTGTCTTAAAAATTAATTCTAGCGTTGATGGGATAAGGCTGGTTTGATTTTGTTATAAATAAATACTTAGTAACACAGAAATAATATTCACCTTTAAGAGTTATTCCTCTAAAGAAAAATATTATCAAAACGAGATACGGAAATGTAGCTGTAACATAAACCACTTTGCCTGATGAAGCTATTCCTTTTATCATGCATAAATAAACCAAAATCCAAGCCACCAATAAGGCAATTGCTATTTTCCAGTTAAATGATTGTGGAGTATTCACGTTTTCCGATATCATCAGAGTCGTTCGATACCAAAAAAATTGAGTTGGGCTGCTTACCTAAAATATTTATTATCTTTTACCAAAACAATTTTTTATATTAAAATATCGACATTTTCATAGTTTAATCCAAGTAAAGGAATTAAAATAATATTTATTTAATATTAAATATAAAAAGTTATCGTATAGTCCAGGCGTGCTGTACCAAAAAAATAAAAAATAAAATACATTAACTATTTCAATTATGATCATAAACTTTTTAGGGGTGAAAAAGGGGTAAAAAACTGAAATATTGCTGTTTGCGGCTAAAATTGACGTCAAAATGAAAAGTGTCCAATAGAAAAGTTGTAGATCATGTAAAAATGTAAAACTTTTCTTTTGGTAATTTTCTCACATAACCTCAATTTTTTGAGGAAAATGGAAAAAAACGATTTTTCGTTTTTAATTTTCCAACGGATTCGTCAATCTAGATGAAACTTGGTGAAAACTTACCTTTTTATGTCCAAAATAACCTCGAATTTTCTCAACCTTGTAACATAATAATTTTCCGAGAATTTTGATTTTTCTGGAAAAATCTCTTTTTTTTCAACTGTAAAGTTTGCTCGGAAAATATTATTGGAAAAGATTTTCCTGGGGCTCATTTTTTTCGTTTTTACGTCTACTTTCACATGAAATAAAAAAAAATACACCTCTCATTTAAAAATGTGCTCAAAAATGAAAAAAAGCAAAAAATGAATTTTGCAACAGCTAAATTTGCAATAATTGTTAAATTTTTGTTATAAAACATTAAAAAATGCAAAAGCCGACTCTTGCATTACATTCTATGGGAAAAATTACAAGAGAAAATGTATTTCATTATTTAGTCGGATTTTTATTTCATTAGCAATATTATTATAAACACTCAAGTCTATTAATGAAGTTAATAATCCGAGCGGGGATTTCATGGTTTTTACTATTGTTGTATGCTGATTTGTTTATATTATAAGGTTTTTCATGAGATAAATCGATTTGTTGATAATTACAAGGCCCAATCAAATAACATTGGTGTTTTATTATTTTAAAGAAAACATTTTTCGTGGTACTTACTTCACATTCAGGTTCTACGGTGTAAGATCCATTTGGAAAATATTTATTTGGACAATTCGACCAAGGTAATTCTGACTGAAAACTTTGCACAAAATAGAAAAGACACCAAGCAATTATGGTGTTGTAGTATAGGGCAACGTTGAAGGAAACTACCGCACTGCTAATTCCAATTCCTAAAAAAGTATTATAATTAAAACAGGGAAAAATATTTTAACCCTTCTCAATCGTGGACGTTTTTACAAGAAACGAAATAGTCATGAAAGTGGTCTATAAATAAATTCAACTAAATGACTAACCCAATATTTTTTAAAGTGCATGCCACATTTAACCCCAAAGGTGTTATTCTTAAAAAACATTCACCAAAATTTATAAACATCTTTTCCCAAATCCATACAACCTAGGAATTTTCTTTAATATCACAAACCTAACCTAACCTAACCTAACCTAACCTAACCTAACCTAACCTAACCTAACCTAACCTAACCTAACCTAACCTAACCTAACCTAACCTAACCTAACCTAACCTAACCTAACCTAACCAAACTTGCCAATACTGAGATAAAAGTACCATCAGTCCCCTTTTATTGTAGGCACTATATTGTTGAACACCCTTTACCTCCAAAGCTTTTCATAAAGCCTTGTATATTATTTTTAATAATTGGAATTCTAGCATCTCTTGTGATCGTCGTCTTCAGTTGTTTTTAATAAAAAAATTATATAATGTAAATAAAAAAGAGATTAATTTTTAAATATACAGTCCGTATACAGCAAAAGTAAAAATGATTTCGTACCTCTAAATATGTCTACTAACTGGTCAGTAATTCATTTCACAGTCAAGCCAGGAAACCCACAATCTAATGCAACGTTTGAAATAAATTTTACATTATTAGAACAATAAACAACTAGACTTTGTTCTTAGTAATTTGGACTTTCACAGAGTAAGGGTTAGTGTAATAAACTCTACATTGCACATACCTGCTAGAAAAGGTGAAACTTGATTCCACACACCAATCGCACCTTTCCTTAGTCTCTGTCCAATAGCCAATTCCAAGTAAAAAATCGGTATTCCCTCAATAGCCAACATAACAAAATACGGTATCAAAAACGCACCACCTCCATTTTTTTGTGCTAAATACGGAAATCTCCAAACATTACCTAAACCGACGGCATAACCAATAGTGGCCAAAAGAAAAGTAAGTTTACTATCCCATGATTCACGTTCATCTTCTCCACTTTCGGGTTTAAAAACGCCTTTTCCATCTGTGGAATTTCTAAAAAAAATGTTTGGACAGTGAGAATTCATAGAACATGCAAAATTTCATGTTATTCTATATTTGCTAGATGAATATTTATATCTGGGTTATCTAGTGTTTGGATAAGTTGGTACCTTTTGCTGCTAGAACTTGATTTAATCTTCTTAATAGGACTAAAGTCTTCAACAAAAGCGGCATTAGTAGCACCGTATGATCCTCCAGTATTGCCATTTTCAATAACTAAACGTCCTCGCATTTCTCGTAGTTCCAAACGATCAAGTGAGCGTTGGGGATTCAAATCACGTGAGCTTTGCCTTCGAACAAGGTGTGCGACATTTGCCATATTAATGAAACGATGATGACCATACAGCGACTAAAATCTGACCTAAATGGGGTTTGGAGGCTTCTCTGGTCTCTAAAAATGGATGGTTTTATAAGACTCAATCGAGTTCAATTTGATTGTTTTAATAATCAATAGACGACATATTATTATGATTTTATTATTTTATTGTTGTTGGGTTCTTATGTTTTCTTTTTTGTTTTATTATTTTAATTTTTTCTGATGATTGAATGTTATTTTAGTAAATTCACGTTAATTGTGACATGATATTATTAGTGGTTTGTTTTTATTTGATTTGAAGTAATTGTTGAAGTTTTTTACTACAATAATAATGTTTTTTTTTTTTTTAGCCCCTTAAATAATATGTATAATGATGACTAGCTTAAATAAAATTAAATGTTTCTACGCTCGTTTGTTTAAATTGAAAATAAATACTATCGTTAATCGAAAAATTATATCTCAGGTCGTACAGGTTTCACCACAGATTTACGCTCAAACAAATTATAAATTTTCTATCAAAATGAAATTCAAAAATCTTTACAATAAAGTAGTATAAATGTTCTCTAGCGACTAATAATTATTATCGCTTTAAAACAGTTTATACGCACACTTAATACAAATTAAATAACGGTACCTTTTTTGAACTTTGTCTCTCGAGTGTTCGCCATTCACATGTAGGTGTCGCTGGAACTGGTGGTCTATCTTCTCTACTGGTGAGCACGTGGGATGTAGAACTTCCAATGGTTTAATTAAAGACAGAAACTCTTACGATGTAGAATTTATTATTGTTTACTTGTGGATTTTTTTTTATACAATTTACTGGTTGATAAGACTGCCTTTTTACAAGTGGTGTGTTACAAAGTTTTATACTAGGATTATTTCTGATATAAGGTAAGTCAAGCTTCTTATATTAATTTGATACTAACTTTTGTATCATTAAAATTACATTTGGAACTATTATATTATAAAGTGATTCTGCTTGATTCAACAAACTTATTTTCTATTCAAAGTCGAATACTGTTAACTTATAAAGTTAATAAAATTTATGATTAATCAAAGTCTTTTTTTAAAAATGTAAATTACGAGTTGAATATTTTTATAACTGTTGTTGAATGTTTTGAAAATGAGTCTTGAATCTTTCTAAAACTTGAGTGTTGAGTTGTGAAAGTTGTTTTTTTAAAATTAAATATTAAATGTTTGTTGAAAGTTTAAAACGAGACTTGAATATTTGTATAAAGGGTCTTGACCCTCTTAAAATTTGGCTTGAATCTCTTTTTATTCTTTCTGACTGGTTCTTTTACGTAAAACTGAGATCCCTCTCTCATTATTCTCTGACCAATAAAAATGCTTCATGTAAAAACTCCACGAGAACCAATCAGAAGGAACTATTTCTTAATTTGCTTATTTCTAACTAACTACTTATATTTTACAAACAATTTTTTTACATAATATATACAATAATCATTTTTAATGTTCAATAATTTTTATATAATTTATTATGGTCGGAAAAAGCTCTCAAATTATATTTACTGAGGCTTGAAGTCATAAATTCGACCGATATACTTCCGAGTAACTCATACGTCACAACGTGCACCTGCTATTCTAAGCTCTTGGAGTTCGAGGAAACTAAATATTTCAAACACGCGATGTGTTGTGTACGAGCACTCGTAGTTCTGATAATTTGACGTCACACAGGCACAGGTGCACTTCTAAAGTTTTGGAGTTCATGGAAACTTTTTTAACTTTTCAAACACGCGATGTTAGCAGTCGTAGTTCTGATAATTTTACGTCACACATATGCACAAGTGTTATTCGTAGAAGAACTTTTTATACACTTTTGTAGATCTTTGAAAATCCTTTTATATATTTAACAGAAAAATATTTTACAAAAATTTATAATTTGTTCGTTTGTTTTATTTTACATTTAGAATTATATTTTCATTATTATTTATTTTTTTTTTAATGGTGATTTTGATTATTTTTATGTAATGTGATTACTTTTTTATTATTTATTTTGCTTTTAATTGACTTAACGATTTTGTTTTTGATTTAATCATCATAATACACATTCTTATTGAAATTAATATTTTCTTTAATGAATAAATTTTTTATGATAATAAAACTTCGTCTCAACTTCCCCCCAAACTTGTAATAAATTTATCGACGGATAAATTTTTATAAGTTTCCATTTTCTATTTTAACTTCAACTATATCCTATTTTATTTTATTTACATATTTATTTACACTTAACTACTAAATATATTACTTGAGTGAACTTACATGAAACACACCACGTGAAATTTTTGTATTAGGAAACATTAGAATTTATTTTCTACTTTTTTTTTAAAAAACATAAACGCATCGTATCATCTTTTTTCTTTAACCACTACCATAGGATTAATATAGGGTGTAGTTCTATAACTTATAATTCCATCTGCTAAAAGTTTCTTTAAATGTTTATCTACCGCTTCTTGATATTTATAGGGAATTGGATAACTTTTTTGACTGAAAACTCTCTATTTTTTTAACTTTAATACTTTGGGAATAATTTTAGCTACTCTAGATTCATCATTAATTAAACTTTTATATCTTACTACCAATTTTATAACTTCATTTTTTCCATCCTTTGTTGCAATTTATCATCACCTCTAAATTCTTTTCATTAACCCTATCATCGGCATCAATTGCCCTTTCATCATAATCATAATTTAATTTATTTTTGGTATCTAAGACCCTTTCTAAATGATTATCATTTCCATTTTTATTTAAATTTAATTCGGCATCTATGGCCACATTATTAAATATATTTCGGCACCCTTGTACCATTAAATTGCAACTAGATTCACTAATTTCACTTATTTTTTCTTGGCAGAAATTTTTATTACTATTTTCTAATGACTCGTCGAATATACTAATTATATTATAATTACTAGTTAATTTTAAATCATTTATTACCTCAAATTTTATTTCTTTATCCCCAAATATTACTGCATTTTTGATATAATTTATTATAATTTTATTCTTTGATAATTCATCGTTACCCAATAATATATCATATTTTAATTTATTGACTATCAATAACTGAACATTTAATTTTACATTATTTATATTCAAAGAAGCAAAAACTGTTTTATTAGAATATCCTAAACTTTTATCATTTATCCCTGTAAAATTTACTTTTGGAATATTATGTTGTTTTTTTTTTTTAACATTGAGATTTTATTTACTGTATTTTCTGATATTAAAGAAACTGTAGACCCTGTATCTATTATAATGCTTAATAAATTGTTATCAATATTTGCTTTAATTAATACTAATTCTATTTCTCTTTTCTAGATGCAGATTATCCTTGTCCATTAAAAATTCACGTGGGTGTACAAAGTCACATCTAGCGCTATTTACATTGTGCACCCCTATTGAAAATTTGTGGTTTGGGCATCATCTACTGGAGATCTGGCCCTAGGAGTTCTACTACCTGAACGTGCAATGTCTCTCGGTGTATTATTTGTCTCATATATCCCCTCATTACTGTTAGTCGTATTAATTGCGTTTACTTGTCTATTATTATTGTTTGTATTTGCTCGATTATTGTTATTTTGTTCAAATCTATTAAAATTTCTATTATTATAATTATTGTTAAAATTTCTAGTGTTCTGATTATTATTGTAATTTCTATTATTATTGTAATTGTTCCTATTTTCATTATTTTGATTTCTGTTTTGATTATTGTAGTTATTGTTAAAATTATTATTATTATTTTGTCTGTTAAAATTGTTACCGTTACTTTGCCTATTAAAACTTCTATCATTGTTATTAAAGTTTCTTACATTATCTCTATTCTGATTGTTGATACTATTACTTAAATTTCTTTCAATTCTCTGCAAATATGTTATTAAATGATCAAATTTATTAATATTTTGTACTGCAATTATCTCAGATATTTCAGGTTTGAAATGTCTTGATAAAAACATTACAATTTCTGCTTCTGGTATAGGAGGAGTTAAATATTGACAAGTAGCATAGAGTTGTAAAACATAGTTGGATAGATTATTCTTTGTATTATCAAATTTGCCAAAATACAATCTTTCCTGACTTTACTCTGTTGTAATTCTGACCAGAAAGTATCTAGAAATACCTTTTCAAAGGTTTCAAATGAATCTACAAACATTTCTTTGCAATTCCACCATAATAGTGCATTGCCTGTTAAACTTGATCTGATAAATTCTTTAAAATCTTGCAAATTTTTAATTTTATAGTATTTATTTTTAATTGAATGTAAATAATTTATAGGATGTATCTTCCTATAATCCCCACAAAATTTCGAACTTTCTTCAAACTTACACCCTATATTTAAAATTTGAAAACCCAAGTCAGGTGTTACGCGATTGTCTGATAATTCAGAAATATTTTGATTCACTTGTTTTATTTTATTTTCGAGTTCCTCCTTTAATTTCTTGATTTCTTCACTGTTTCCCACGTTTATATTTGTATTTAATTTTTCTTCTATTTCTTTTCTTAATTGTCTCTCTGTTTTTCTGTTTTCCTGTTCGGCTATGTCCAAATTTATTTGTATTCCTCTTTTCACGTTATCTTCGATTTCTGATATTCTTGAGTTTAATTTCAGATTGTTTTCGCTTGTTCTTTTGTCTATATTTTGTACTTGTTTATTTAAAAATTCTTGTTTTTCCTCAATTACTTTAATCTTTTTCTCTTGATTTTCTACTTTCTTGTCCAATTTTTCCGTTATTTCATTCAATTTTCTCGTTATTTCCTCAGAATTTTGTCTATTTTGTTTTTTCATTTCTTCAGAGTTGGCTTCTAGTTTTTTCGCTATTTGTTCTGAATTGGCTAGGATGATGCTCATCAAATCTGCCAATGTGACATTTCCTCCAGTTTGTGAAGAAGTACCATCTTTTTGTTGAGGTTCGTCTTCTTGTTCCCCCCTTTCTTCTGGTTCTTCAGCATTGTAGTCTATGTCTATTTGTTCTTGGCTTTTTAATCTGTTAATTAGAATTTGTTTGGTTCCTTTATCATCCAAATTCCTGTTTCTAAGTTCTTGCCTGAGTTCTTCAACTTTCCAGGTGTCAAAATTAACTTCCTCTTTATCAGACATTATGTTTCGACTTTTTATATTTATAATAAAATGTTAGAAATATTTATTTTATAGGTTAATTACAGTTACAATAATGTATTAGTATTTTTATTTTTAAATAAATTTTAATGTAATGTTTATTGATTTATTTTTTGTTATTAAACTATTAAAATCTGTGATTTTAATCGAGCCCCACGTTGGGCGCCAAGTTATTATGATTTTATTATTTTATTGTTGTTGGGTTCTTATGTTTTCTTTTTTGTTTTATTATTTTAATTTTTTCTGATGATTGAATGTTATTTTAGTAAATTCACGTTAATTGTGACATGATATTATTAGTGGTTTGTTTTTATTTGATTTGAAGTAATTGTTGAAGTTTTTTACTACAATAATAATGTTTTTTTTTTTTTTTAGCCCCTTAAATAATATGTATAATGATGACTAGCTTAAATAAAATTAAATGTTTCTACGCTCGTTTGTTTAAATTGAAAATAAATACTATCGTTAATCGAAAAATTATATCTCAGGTCGTACAGGTTTCACCACAGATTTACGCTCAAACAAATTATAAATTTTCTATCAAAATGAAATTCAAAAATCTTTACAATAAAGTAGTATAAATGTTCTCTAGCGACTAATAATTATTATCGCTTTAAAACAGTTTATACGCACACTTAATACAAATTAAATAACGGTACCTTTTTGAACTTTGTCTCTCGAGTGTTCGCCATTCACATGTAGGTGTCGCTGGAACTGGTGGTCTATCTTCTCTACTGGTGAGCACGTGGGATGTAGAACTTCCAATGGTTTAATTAAAGACAGAAACTCTTACGATGTAGAATTTATTATTGTTTACTTGTGGATTTTTTTTATACAATTTACTGGTTGATAAGACTGCCTTTTACAAGTGGTGTGTTACAAAGTTTTATACTAGGATTATTTCTGATATAAGGTAAGTCAAGCTTCTTATATTAATTTGATACTAACTTTTGTATCATTAAAATTACATTTGGAACTATTATATTATAAAGTGATTCTGCTTGATTCAACAAACTTATTTTCTATTCAAAGTCGAATACTGTTAACTTATAAAGTTAATAAAATTTATGATTAATCAAAGTCTTTTTTTAAAAATGTAAATTACGAGTTGAATATTTTTATAACTGTTGTTGAATGTTTTGAAAATGAGTCTTGAATCTTTCTAAAACTTGAGTGTTGAGTTGTGAAAGTTGTTTTTTAAAATTAAATATTAAATGTTTGTTGAAAGTTTAAAACGAGACTTGAATATTTGTATAAAGGGTCTTGACTCTCTTAAAATTTGGCTTGAATCTCTTTTTATTCTTTCTGACTGGTTCTTTTACGTAAAACTGAGATCCCTCTCTCATTATTCTCTGACCAATAAAAATGCTTCATGTAAAAACTCCACGAGAACCAATCAGAAGGAACTATTTCTTAATTTGCTTATTTCTAACTAACTACTTATATTTTACAAACAATTTTTTTACATAATATATACAATAATCATTTTTAATGTTCAATAATTTTTATATAATTTATTATGGTCGGAAAAAGCTCTCAAATTATATTTACTGAGGCTTGAAGTCATAAATTCGACCGATATACTTCCGAGTAACTCATACGTCACAACGTGCACCTGCTATTCTAAGCTCTTGGAGTTCGAGGAAACTAAATATTTCAAACACGCGATGTGTTGTGTACGAGCACTCGTAGTTCTGATAATTTGACGTCACACAGGCACAGGTGCACTTCTAAAGTTTTGGAGTTCATGGAAACTTTTTAACTTTTCAAACACGCGATGTTAGCAGTCGTAGTTCTGATAATTTTACGTCACACATATGCACAAGTGTTATTCGTAGAAGAACTTTTTATACACTTTTGTAGATCTTTGAAAATCCTTTTATATATTTAACAGAAAAATATTTTACAAAAATTTATAATTTGTTCGTTTGTTTTATTTTACATTTAGAATTATATTTTCATTATTATTTATTTTTTTTTAATGGTGATTTTGATTATTTTTATGTAATGTGATTACTTTTTTATTATTTATTTTGCTTTTAATTGACTTAACGATTTTGTTTTTGATTTAATCATCATAATACACATTCTTATTGAAATTAATATTTTCTTTAATGAATAAATTTTTTTATGATAATAAAACTTCGTCTCAATATATATTTATATAAATAATTAGATAAAAACCTTATATTGATTAAAAATAATAACAACTTTTGAAGAAAAAAAATATATATAAAGATATACAGTGCCTTTCAGATAAAAGTATGCATCTTTAATAACTTGTGTAATACTGGTATTTAGGAAAAATCAAAAAACATGTCAACTTATGTTGAAAGAGACGGCTGAGATGGGCTATGAACACCTTCCAGCCGTTCAAAACCCCTGGAACGGACGGAATATTTCCTGCCCTACTCCAACAGGGCCAAGAGGCAATAATTCCACACTTGATCCGAATTAATCGGAGCAGCCTTGAACTGGGATACATACCAGAAGCGTGGAGAAGGGCCAAAATCACCTTCAACCCAAAAGCAGGGAAACGGGACACTACGCACCCCAAATTCCTTAGACATCCTCACATCGTTTGTTCTAAAAACGATGGAAAAAGCTGTAGACAACTACATTAGAACAGAAATCTTGGAACAGGTGCCATTGCACCTTCGTCAACATGCGTACCAAGCGGGAAAGTCCACGGAAACCGCTTTAACACAGTTGACTGACGAAATCCAAGACGCTCTGAATAAAAAAGAGACCGTGGTATGTGCCTTTCTAGACATAGAAGAGGCCTTTGACAATACGTCACATGAGGCAGTCAAAAGAGCACTGATTGAGAAAGGAGTAGATAGAAGTACTTCCATCTGGATGTCGCAACTGCTATCTACAAGAATCGCAGAAATGGAGGCAGGAAAAGACATTATCTTCATTAATGTGACCAGAGGCTGTCCACAGGGGGGAGTTGCATCCCCCCTTATGTGGAGTCTCACTGTGGACAATCTGCTCTGTCAATTGACTGGGGAAGGCTTACCATGTATTCCGACGACATGGTTATCCTGGCAAAAGGGAAGTATGAAAATGTCCTCTGTGATATTGTTTAAAGAGGATTGAACATTGCGGAACAATGGTGTGACTCGGTGGGACTCAGCATCAACCCCACCAAAACCACACTAGTAGCCTTTACAAGGAAAAAGAAACCTAATCTAAAAATCATAAAAATAGGAGAGAACATCGTCGAGTAGAAAATAGAGGTAAAGGGCTAATCCTAGATAGCAGGTTACTCTGGAACAAACACGAAGACGAAGTAGTACACAAAGCAACCAAGGCCCTCATGGTGTGTAGGAACATTGCAGGGAAGAACTGGGGATGTAACCCACGTATCCTGCAATGGATGTACACAGCAATAGTGAGACCATTAATCACATATGGGGCAATGGCTTGGGGCGTAAGGGCTAATCTGAATACGACGAGGAAAAACCTCTCGATGATTCAGAGACTAGCCTGTTCATGTATCACTGGAGCAATGGGAACTTGCTCCACTGCTGCAATGGAGGTGATTTTAAACTTGACCCCACTGCACATTCTGCTAGAAAGTGTAAGGAAGAAAACAATATATAGAATGATCAAAGAAGGAATTATCAGGGAAAACCTCGATCACTTCATTTTGATCAAACTTGGGAAATGCCCCAAGATGATATGCCAAAGAAATTCAACTTTGTGAGAAAATTCATCACAAAGTTGAGTAATAAATCTGAATGGGATGAAGACACCATACAGAATTTAAACCAGAATACCATAAAGTGGTATACGGACGGTTCCAAGCTAGACGAGGGAACTGGGATAGGAGTTTTTGGACCGAGAGCCAAATACTCAGAAAGCTTGGGTACATACCCGAGCATCTTTCAAGCAGAAGTCCGCGCCATCGAAAGATGTGTGGAATTCAATATTGAAAGAAACTACCGCAGACAAGAGATTGTGATCATGTCGGATAGTCAAGCAGCCATCAAAGCGCTGAGCTCAAATATAATCAGTTCGAAGATGGTTTGGGAATGCCTAGGCAAACTAAATGAATTAGGCCAGAAGAACACTGTCACCCTCCTATGGGTCCCGGGACACATAGGAATAGAGGGGAATGAAACAGCAGATAAGCTGGCAAAAAAAGGAGCTGAAACCCCACATTTGGGACCAGAACCATCTTGTGGGATCAGCAGTAGAGTAATCTTAGGAAAACTAAGGGAAGAAATGGAGAAGGAAAAATCCAAGTAGGTACTGGAATCAGCTGGAAGGACTGAGGCAATCTAAGAAACTACTGGGAAACTATGACCAGAAATCTCTTAACTGCCTCAACCTCAGTAAAAAAAGGCTCCGAATTCTAACGGGAATATTAACCGGGCATTGCCGGTTAAGAAGCCACATGAAGAAACTAGGGTTAGCAGATGAAGCAAAGTGCAGATGCTGTGAGGAAGAGGATGAAACCTTAATACACATACTCTCAGAATGCCCTGCCTTGAAAAATTCTAGGGCTAGATACCTAGGAGCACATGAAATAGAGGAAATGGATCTACCTGATTTGAAGCCCGACGATGTCCTAAACTTCCTCAGGAAAATAGGACTCGAAGAGCTGCTATAGGTCTGAGAAAATATCAGAACATGGCAAGTAAGGGGGGACACAATAGATCCTATAGGTCGCAATGTAATTATCACCCCTAACTCATACATACATACATACATAGGTAGAAGAGGGCAAATGATGGAGTGGCCACCTAGGTTACCACCCTTAGACTTCTTTTTATGGGGGTATTTAAAAACAAAAGTTTGTACTACCCAACCAGAATCTCTGGATGATTTACAAGAGAGGGTAGAAAATGAATGTCAGAGAGGCATTTCAAAATAGATTATACCATTGTATGGTACTCATATTGAACACTTATTGTAACTTCATAATAAATAGCACAGTTAAAAAGATGGTGAAAGTAAAAAATAAGTAAAATTTGTGCTATTAAAAGAAAAATTGTTTATTTCATAAACTAACCACTTTAACCTACAAGTATTATACATTTTTGAAATCAGCTCAAAGGGGAGTATCCAAATTTTACATAAAAAATATGAGAAGTAATTTTAAAAAACAAAAGGGATGCTGCCAGTAAGTTTAAATAAGCCATAATGCTTGCCCCTTCCAACATAAATTGACGTGTTTTTGGATTTTTCCTAAATACCAGTATTACAAAAGTTATTAAAGGTGGACACTTTTATCTGAAAAGCACTGTATAAATAAAAAAGAATTAGTAAATCATTCTAATAATGATTAAAATCAAAAGTTTGGTATACACGGACGTTCAAAATAGCTAGCAAAATAATTTAAATTGTTAAATGTCCAACGCATACATAATATGAAAATTAACTATATAATTAAGTAATCCTCTGACTTTAATGTGTTGCTCTGGAAAATATCTATCTATCTTTCAAACAAAAATGTTCAACGTTTCTTTTGCTTTCTAAACGTAAAACAAAAGTTTATTATAAAATTATTTATTTTTATTTTTTTAAACCCCTCAATACATAAGTATAAAAAAATAACATTAATTAAACCAAGCAATTTATCTACAACGGTCAACAGTTAGGTAAATCAGAAACAAAAATTGACCTACAATCCTTTAAAATTATTGACGTCGGATCAAATGCGTTGATATGGAGCTGGCTTCCACCAATTTTGCTTTTGCCGGAAAAATCACTATCATAATATATTGGTACTGAGGATGCAAATTGTTTTAATATCTATTAAAGATAATAGTAAACGTACCTGTCGAAGATAGGACGTTCTTACGTCAGTCGCTACACTCACAAACTCGCATGCTGGAAAGCTGAATCGATATTGGCGTCGGCGCATTTTTATTGTGATAATATCCATTAAATAGAATTTAAATTTGACAAAAAATGCCGTTTACGTTTAAATATACACATATGTCCAAAAGTTTGGAATATTTTGAAAATAATATATCTACGCCTATGGTTTTTTAAAAACTCTTGTTGATATTTATTTTAAAGCGTTTTTAAATCAAAATAATACTAAATTTAATTCGTTTTTGTATTAATTTGGTCATATTTAATTGATTTGATAGGTGCTTTCACATTATTCCAATTCTTGTTTAAATTTCATTTGAGATGTTTAAAAATGCCCAGAGACATGAATATCATTGTTACTTGAGATGTCGAACGATTTACTTTACGTCGAGATCACGGTTCTTGAAATAAAAATCTAGTCCAGAGAAAAATATCCTTTTAATAAAAATTATCGTATATAGTGGAAACAAAACGAAAAGCACGTGTATTTCAAAATTAACGTAAAACGTACATAAATTTGTCGTAGTTTATAACAACTTTACTCAAGACAGAAAAACATACTACTGTGTGTAACCGGTAACGGCTGACACCTGTTTACAAAGGGGAGAGGCAGACGCCAACAGCGGCGTTGCCGGATTCAGTAAAAAATATTTAAATAAAATAAAAACAAAAGTAAAAGTGGTGATGCTAACCTAAATTTACAACAATCATATTTTAATAGGTCTAGAGTAATTGCTTTGTTACAACAGGGCTTTAGCCAAAGTGATATCAAAAATTTAAAAAAAAATCAAAAAAGACACAAATGATGTGAAGGATCGTCACAGAAACACAAGACCGGCAAGTAACATTGATAGCTCTAAGAAATCGACAGGAATCTACAAATCCAGAGAAATTGAAGGACTGAATATCTCAAGGCAAACAATTACACGAAGATTAAATGCGGTAAATTTATATCACAGAAGACCTCTACGTGTTCCCAAACTAACCTATCAACTAAAAATTGTAAGGTTGCAATGGGCTCAAGAAATGTTACACCATGGTCCTAACTGGAATTACGTGATGTTCTCTGATGAATCAAGAATTGGCTTGGTTTCTAACTGTACCGAAGCCCAGCTTTGAGTTAAATAAAAAGAGATTTCTGTAATTTTTATACAATCCTCTCCAGATGATGTAGCTGTAATATTTTTATATAGATAGTTATATACAAAAAATATGAATTGTTTAATAACATTTTCAATCCATATCTTAAAATTAGTTGATGTGCATTTAAATAAAGAAAATTTAATTATTTGATTATTTGAAATAACCTACAGGCAGCGCCACCCATTTATTGGGAGCGAAACTAACGGTACCGAAGCCCAGCTTTGAGTTAAATAAAAAGAGATTTCTGTAATTTTTACAAAATCATCTCCAGACGATGCAGCTGTAATATTTTTATATACATAGTTATATACAAAAAATATGAATTGTTTAATAACATTTTCAATCCATATCTTGATGTGCATTTAAATAAAGAAAATTTAATTATTTGATTATTTGAAACAAACTACAGGCAGCGCCACCTATTTATTGGGAGCGAAACTAACGGTACCGAAGCCCAGCTTTGAATTAAATAAAAAGAGATATCTGTAATTTTTATACAATCATTTCCAGACGATGCAGCTGTAATATTTTTATATACATAGTTATATACAAAAAATATAAATTGTTTAATAACATTTTCAATCCATATCTTAAAATTAGTTGACGTGCAAGTAAAGAAAATTTAATTATTTGATTATTTGAAATAACCTACAGGCAGCGCCACCCATTTATTGGGAGCGAAACTAACTGTACCGAAGCCCAGCTTTGAGTTAAATAAAAAGAGATTTCTGTAATTTTTACAAAATCATCTCCCGACGATGCAGCTGTAATATTTTTATATACATAGTTATATATAAAACATGAATTGTTTAATAACATTTTCAATCCATAACTTAAAATTAGTTGATGTGCATTTAAATAAAGAAAATTTAATTATTTGATTATTTGAAACAAACTACAGGCAGCGCCACCCATTTATTGGGAGCGAAACTAACGGTACCGAAGCCCAGCTTTGAATTAAATAAAAAGAGATTTCTGTAATTTTTACAAAATCATCTCCAGACGATGCAGCTGTAATATTTTTATATACATAGTTATATACAAAAAATATGAATTGTTTAATAACATTTTCAATCCATATCTTAAAATTAGTTGATGTGCATTTAAATAAAGAAAATTTAATTATTTGATTATTTGAAACAAACTACAGGCAGCGCCACCCATTTATTGGGAGCGAAACTAACGGTACCGAAGCCCAGCTTTGAATTAAATAAAAAGAGATTTCTGTAATTTTTACAAAATCATCTCCAGACGATGCAGCTGTAATATTTTTATATACATAGTTATATACAAAAAATATGAATTGTTTAATAACATTTTCAATCCATATCTTAAAATTAGTTGATGTGCATTTAAATAAAGAAAATTTAATTATTTGATTATTTGAAATAACCTACAGGCAGCGCCACCCATTTATTGGGAGCGAAACTAACGGTACCGAAGCCCAGCTTTAAATTAAATAAAAAGAGATTTCTGTAATTTTTACAAAATCATCTCCAGACGATGCAGTTGTATTATTTTTATATACATAGTTATATACAAAAAAATGAATTGTTTATTAACATTTTCAATCCATATCTTAAAATTAGTTGATGTGCAAGTATTTAGATAAAGAAAATTTAATTATTTGATTATTTGAAATAACCTACAGGCAGCGCCACCCATTTATTGGGAGCGAAACTAACGGTACCGAAGCCCAGCTTTGAATTAAATAAAAAGAGATTTCTGTAATTTTTACAAAATCATCTCCAGACGATGCAGCTGTAATATTTTTATATACATAGTTATATACAAAAAATATGAATTGTTTAATAACATTTTCAATCCATATCTTTAAATTAGTTGCTGTGCATTTAAATAAAGAAAATTTAATTATTTGATTATTTGAAACAAACTACAGGCAGCGCCACCCATTTATTGGGAGCGAAACTAACGGTACCGAAGCCCAGCTTTGAATTAAATAAAAAGAGATTTCTGTAATTTTTACAAAATCATCTCCAGACGATGCAGCTGTAATATTTTTATATACATAGTTATATACAAAAAATATGAATTGCTTAATAACATTTTTATATTTCGCACTTATAAAAATCTTCATTATAAAACGCATTTGCGTATCGTAATGTAACTTTTACGCACGCAAATTTTTGTTTTAAATGGTTGGCGACATGAGTGAAGTATCTAATGACAAGACTATTGACAATGACATTTGTGGCTAATAGCGATTTATTAATTTTATATTGTTCTTTAAAAAAGTATTTGTGAATATGAATATCATCTTTTACTTATATAATATATTATTATTGGTGTATTATTCATTTTAAAATGTTTTAAAAAATTAACATTTGATAATTTAAATGTCAAAACTGTCAAATGTTATAAATTACACAGTGCTACCGACATACTTTTTAAAATCAAAATTTTCGTAATTTACGTACAAATAATAAATTAATTTTAAAAATGATAAAATGGCGAAATATAAAAAATATTATAAACAACTTATTTCATATGGCTGTTGTGACACTCGTTCTTTAAAAAACTCATCGCTGCGCGATTCGTTTTTTAAACTTGAACTCGTGTCATAACAGAAATCCATATGAAATGCGTTGTTTAATATACTATTTCAATCCATATCTATCCATATCCTACAGGCAGCGCCACCCATTTATTGGGAGCGAAACTAACTGTACCGAAGCCCAGCTTTGAGTTAAATAAAAAGAGATTTCTGTAATTTTTATACAATCCTCTCCAGATGATGTAGCTGTAATATTTTTATATAGATAGTTATATACACAAAAGATGAATTATTAAATAACATTTTCAATACATATCTTAAAATTAGTTCATGTGCAAGTATTTAAATAAAGAAAATTTTATTATTTGATTATTTAAAATAACCTACAGGCAGCGCCACCCATTTATTGGGAGCGAAACTAACTGTACCGAAGCCCAGCTTTGAGTTAAATAAAAAGAGATTTCTGCAAATTTTATATATAATCATCTCCAGATGATGCAGCTGTAATATTTTTATATAGATAGTTATATACCAAAAATATGAATTGTTTAATAACATTTTTATATTTTGCACTTATAAAAATCTTCATTATAAAACGCATTTGCGTATCGTAATGTAACTTTTACGCACGCAAATTTTTGTTTTTAATGGTTGGCGACATGAGTGAAGTATCTAAAGGCAAGACTATTGACAATGACATTTGTGGCTAATAGCAATTTATTAATTTTATATTGATCTTTAAGAAAGTATCTATGAATATGAATATAATATTTTACTTATATAATATATTATTATTGGTATATTATTCATTTTAAAACATTAACATTTGATAATTTAAATGTCACAACTGTCAAATTTTATAAATTACACAGTGCTGCCGACATACTTCTTAAAATAAAAATTTTCGTAATTACATAAAAATAAAAAATTAATTTAAAAAATGGTAAAATGGACAAAATATAAAAAATATTATAAACAACTTATTTCATATGGCTGTTGTGACACTCGTTCTTTAACTCATCGCTTCGCGATTCGTTTTTTAAACTTGAACTCGTGTCATAACAGAATTCCATATGAAATGCGTTGTTTAATATACTATTTCAATCCATATCTTAAAATTAGTTGATGTGTATTTAAATAAAGAAAATTTAATTATTTGATTATTTGAAATAACGTACAGGCCGCGCCACCCAGTTATTGGGAGCGAAACTAACTGTACCGAAGCCCAGCTTTGAGTTAAATAAAAAGAGATTTCTGTAATTTTTACAAAATCATCTCCAGATGATGCAGCTGTAATATTTTTATATACATAGTTATATACAAAAAATATGAATTATTAAATAACATTTTCAATCCATATCTTAAAATTAGTTGATGTGCATTTAAATAAAGAAAATTTAATTATTTGATTATTTGAAATAACCTACAGGCAGCGCCACCCATTTATTGGGAGCGAAACTAACTGTACCGAAACCCACCTTTGAGTTAAATAAAAATAGATTTCTGTAATTTTTAAACAATCATCTCCAGACGATGCAGCTGTAATATTTTTATATACATAGTTATATACAAAAAATATGAATTATTTAATAACATTTTCAATCGATATCTTAAAATTAGTTGATGTGCAAGTATTTAAATAAAGAAAATTTAATTATTTGAAATAACCTACAGGCAGTGCCACCCATTTATTGGGAGGGAAATTAACGGTACCGAAGCCCAGCCTTAAGTTAAATAAAAAGAGATTTCTGTAATTTTTACAAAATCATCTCCAGACGATGCAGCTGTAATATTTTTATATACATAGTTATATACAAAAAATATGAATTATTTAATAACATTTTAAATCCATATCTTAAAATTAGTTGATGTGCAAGCTTAGACTAGGAAAGTGAGAGGACAGCGCATGGCAATGAAAACCTTATGCGTGTGAGTGAAGCAAGTTTCAAACGTTTGGTGGTAAACAAATTTGGAACGTCGAATTGTATTTTTTAGTTTTTTTATTAATTTTCACCTTTTTTAATTACCTGAATAGACATTTTAAAATGGATAATTGTGCAGTTTATAAGTGCAACAGTCAGAGTGCTAAAAAAGAGGAAGGAATTTCATTGGTAAAAAGTATTTTAAAACTATTTTCTTGAAATTTATTTTTATTAATATTACAGCTTTCAGGTAATAGATTTTTAACTAAATCACATATGTTATGTATGATACCTTAAATTAATAGTACATACATTTTGAAAACTGTTTTCATTCAGTTTTAAAGATTATTTTTCAATTAAATATGGCAATATTTTACAATATCGCATTTAAAAAAGATTTCAAATACTTCGCAGCATAGCCAAAATGATCAAGAAGGCAATGTCGACATTAGTGAGGTGTCTACTGAAAATGAGTTTGAAGGTTTATGGAATTGTCATTAATAGCGTTTTCCATTCGTCGCACTCAGCACTGGGTTTTTATAGAATTCAAGGCCAGTGCTGTCAGATGCACGCTCTAGGACAAAATCAATGGAACACGAAAATTGATTTGACCCGGACCGGACCGGACTGTTTGTTTTTATTAACATTTGATAACAATAATAAAAGATTTTAATTTTTTGTTTTGTAGAGTGTACATTTTATTTAACTAGGTGTGGTTTGTCATTTGGTTGTAAACATGATTATTTATCTAGGGTTGTAAACATATTTATAATAATGTATTTATTGAAAATGAAAATTAACAATGAAATTTTCTCCCTCGACTTTGCAAATGAATACGAAACTCACTATCCGCCATTATTGTTTTGCACTACCCTAACCCTTGATCAAATAGCTAGTGCCAAATTATTGCCCTCGGTTCGCCCTTGGCTCGCTTGGAGTTTGGGTGACACATGAATGGAACACGAAACTGTTCTGCCCCAGTGCGACGAATGGAAAACGCTATAACACACTCTAAACGATTAAAAACAAACACAGAAAATTATATTTATGATGAGGTTTCTCAATATTAACAGTCACCCATACATTCTTTAAGTCAGGATATATTATATGATACAATATATCGATATATTTTTAAATTTTGCCATCCCTACCGTTGAGTCAACATTTACTCGCGGCAAAACGCCTAGTTATACTATGCCTGGCCATTTTATTTCCAACGCAGCTGTGAGAAACAGTACGCATTTCGAACATTTTTTGTCGTTTTTATAAAAATATGGAATAAGTTAAAAAAAGTTATTATGTTTTAAATAAACTGTGGAAGTTTGGTTAAAAAGTTATTTCTTTAATATTCTTAAAAACCACATTACTATATACATAAAAAACCCGAAGAGAAAGCAAACTGGGTAAAATAAAATAAATATACAAAATATGTTTTAATAAAAAATATACACAAAACTAAAAATTAATCATTTGTAAAACCCCATACTTTCAAGCTTCCTGCATCTCTCTTTCTGTCATAATTATCTTTATCATCACAAGCATAAGCTAATAAATAACTAGAAGGGTGCCAAGCTACTGTAAAAGTCGCAGCTTCTACAGAAATGTCTGCTATTTTATCTCCAGTCTCCACAAAGCCAATGTCGATTAATAAATCTTCCGACGCTGATGCCAGTAATTGTCCATCATAACTAAATGAAATAGTTCTTACTGGCCAATCCATCCTGAAAAAGTACCTACATGTAAATGCTTTAATGAAGTGTAAATTGATATTAAATTACTATAAATTACTTAAAAACACTCAAAGATTTGTAATACAAGGAAAGAAAATAATATCTTTTTTTTTTCATTTTTTTATTATTCAAATACTTTTATTGAAACAAAACTTTTTTAATAGATAATACCATTGAGAATAATGCCTAAGCTTGCAAAGAATTTACATTTTAAACATTTTTAATGAACAAAATTACTTCCTAATTAATTAACAATGCAATCTATTAGCAATTAAGATAAGTATATAAAAGGCCTCTTATGTAAAGGGAAAACTATGTGCTTACCTTGTAAAAACCCTCTTACAAGCTAATTCGTTAATATCCCATAAAGATACCAATGCATCAGCACTACCTGTAGCAAAATATTTTCCAGTTGGATCAAATTCTATACAAATACAAGTTCCTGGATGTGCCTTTAAAATGTGTTGTCGTTTTAAGTCTGGATAACTAGAACAAAAAAGTAATTAAGCATATCCACAATATAATGAGCAAATGGGCAAAATTTTTGAAAAAATACTCCAGAAACTTAATCAAAATTAAAAGGATGCCCCATACCAATAAATTTTAAATAGGGGTAGTGAAGATTGTGATAAAAAAAAATTTAAAGAATCTTTAGTTTCATATGGAATCATGTACTGCTACAACTCAAAATTATTATAGAATTATTATGATTTTGTTACATTTAGTTGTTTATTTTTTTTCTATTTTAAACATTTTAAATTACAGTTAAGAACAGACATAAAAATGATTGGGAAACATAGATATTGTTGTTTTTTAATTTCAATAAAATTTGGTAAGGCTCTACATATGTTTTAAGTTGATATTTTTAACAATTCTAGAACAGGAAAAATTTAGAAGCCAAACTATTGCATATTTATGAAACAAATTCAAATATACAAAAATTTTGAGAATCAAACTTTTTTAGAGAATCAAACTTTTTTAACTTGTATTAAAATCACTTTTTAATATTGACACGTAGTAAAATATTGTTTTGTCATCAATAGGAATATCAAATATACTACATACCTCAATATGTGCACACAGCCTTGGCCATTGGTTAAGAAAAACAAATTACTTGTGTTGTTCCAAGATATTTCATTTACTTCAAAATGAAACTGTTCTTCAGCTTCAATTTTATATGACCTAGCGTCTATAAAAGTAACTAGATCTTCTTTATTTCCCACTGCTATTGCATTACCATTTGGTGACCATGTTATATTAATGTTCTCTCCTTTTGTATTAATTGTAGTCACACATTTTTGTATTCTTGTATCCCAAATCCTGACAGATTTGTCTCCACTAGCTGTACTGAGTAAATCAGGATGTGTTTGATGCCAACATAACTGATCCACTGACCCTCCATGTCCTTTGAACACATGTTCTTTATTCTAAAAAATGGCACATATCTAGCTAAAGAAAACATTTGATCGGATAATTTATTTAGAAAAAATTATGTATACAAAAAAAACAAGTTTTATCTTTACTACCACTGACAATTATTGTCCTAAATAAAACCAGATTCTTAATTCATTTTTTACAGTCAACAAAGCTATAATTTAAAAGTATAGGATTTCATGAAGTTTAGAAATTTTGCAATCATTTATCACATATCTAAAATATATAGGTACTTAGTAACTGTCTCCACAATTAGAATTTTCTTAAGTATTTATTTATTATAAATATTTCTTACCAATCTATCTCTATCCAAAGTATATACACAAACAGATTTATCAAATGAACCAGAAGCTAATCTCTTTCCATCACAACTCCATCCAACTGAATGAACTTTAGAAGAATGTCCTATGTGTTCTTTATATTTATTATGGGTTTTGAAATGATTTTGAAATTCCAATATTTTTTCTTGATATTTTTTCGTATGGTACCCCATTGTAAATTATACTATAACCCTATATACGTTGTAACTACGTACTAAACAAAGATACTGGATACCAATTACTATTAGAATACTATTATATCTAGGAACTAGATTAACTAGTAAACGAGATGATTTGTGTAGTAACTAGTAAACCATAAACTAATCTGAAGCTAGGTTTTTAAATTTAAGGTTAGGTTCATAGATCACAAAATATTAGAAAGATTTTAGCACACACTTAGGGTGTGTTCGGGGAGCACGCTATTTGCGCCAGTTGGCGCTATCTAGTACTATTCTTCGTTTCCGTTATATGGAGCTTGGCACTACCTCCCGGAACACACCCTTAAAAACAAGTATGTGGATTTTAGGTGGTTACCCAAGAATGATAAACATTTTACCAGGATTGCTTAATCCCATAAGACGTACGTTCGCCAAAAAATCGATCGCACGTGACGTCACTGCAGTCCTCGGCCGTATTAAAACGATTTTATGGGAATATTTATTATAAATTATAAGTGTTTAATCTTAAAAATCCAAATAGTGGTACGTTAGTATTACAGAAATTATAATAACAATGTCTAATTCCTATTATTTCCATTCATTTATATGGTAAACGTTATAATGAAGGACTGCAGTGACGTCACACAGCTGGCGGACAAATCAGCCCGATTAGGCAATCCTGGTATAAAAAAAAAAATAAATGTTTATCGTTCTTGGTTCTAAGGTATAAGGCATTTTTAGTTCCATGAGACGAAATAATACTCTAAGTGAGGTTAACCAATGGTTTATTAAAATTTATTGCAATATAAATAAAATTACCATATAAAACTCAATTTTCCGCATTTAATCTGAGTTAAAAGCTTATAAAAAGTAAGTGCCTTTAATTTTCAGATGAGTAAACTTCGAAATGAGTGTGCACCTATAGTAGAATGAAACCTTGTCTAGGGTCCATAACGCAGTTACTCATATTATAGTTGTTTTTCAAGGGTCACAAAAGAAAAAATCATTCGAATGTGTAGAATTATTTTAAAAGATCTGGAGTCAAACTCTCTAAATGTTTAACCTGTGGAAGGGAATATAAAGCTAGCGACAATATACATCAAACTTAGCTGATCATATCAAACGGTTTCTTCTAATTAAGAGACTGACGCAGACTGTTCAGCAGCAACATCAGCTGCATCGAGTACTACCGAATTCAGCTCTAGCTCAGCGCGATCAAGTACTTGGTCAGTAACTTCATTTTTTAATAGCACACAAAGAAAAAAGGATTTGGATCGTGCGCTGGTAGAGATGATTCCAAAAGTATCGCGACAGCTCCGGTTTTCTCACTTATCTTTACCGTCGACTCGAACGCTAGCGATCACCCAGTTCGAGAAATAGATTCCAGTGGCCCAGCTACCGCTGGGACTAACAAACACCGCACATGGAAACCGCTTAGCAATTGTTCTACTAGAATTCTCCGACTGCGCTGTGGCGCGCGCCGATCGGAGATCGTCGGCAAATATTCCCACATTGCCGAATTTTACTGGAGCTGTCGCGATATTTTTGTAAGCATTTGTGAGCATTCTCTCACATTTCAGAATACGAATTTTATAATTTTAAGAGAGTGACATGCGCAGTAATGCTAAATTGTGAGAGAGAGCTCCTACATGACCACTCTCACGAGTTAGTGAACAGGGCCCCAGTCGTGTTTTAATTCGCTCATTTAATTTTATTATTTGTGCGTTATTCTAATAGCAATTAATTAAATATTAATCGATTAAATAAATAAGTTTTGTTTGGGCTATCACACATAACCTTTTTTCTAATTATCTGTATAACCTAGGTTAATTTTGTACTCAAATGAAAATAAGAATATTAGAGAAACTTCGTTTAATATTTACTAGATTCTAATACTATTTTAAATGCTTGGCAACATAGTCCCGTTCTGACAGCTATGACGTGCACCTATATCTTAGACTAGGAAAGAGAGAGGACAGCGCATGGCAATGAAAACCTTATGCGTGTGAGTGAAGCCGATTTTCAAACGTTTGGTGGCAAACAAATTTGGAACGTCGAATTGTATTTTTTTAGTTTTTTTATTAATTTTCACCTTTTTCAATAACCTGAATAGACATTTTAAAATGGTTAATTGTGTAGCTTATAAGTGCAACAGTCACAGTGCTAAAAAAGAGCAAGGAATTTCATTTCATAGGTAAAAGTATTTTACAACTATTTCCTTGAAATTTATTTTTATTAATATTACAGCTTTCAGGTAATAGATGTTTAACTAAATCACATATGTTATGTATGATAACTTAAATATTAATTGTACATACATTTTGAAAATTGTTTTCATTCAGTTTTAAAGATTATCTTTCATTTAATTGTTATTATTTGCTCATAGATTGAATAGTTTTCCAGTGGCGTGGAACAAAAACATATATTTAAAATAGATAAAATTGATTAAAATTGTAATATTTATTAAATAAATATGTTTTAAAATGATTGTTGTTTTTTTTGGAGCAGTACATATTTAAAAACTTTTTTAAATTAGATTTGTAATACGAAATAATGAAAATGATTATTTAATAATCGTATAAGAAAAATCGTATGATACGCCTATGTCAATATTGTCCGCCATTAGTTTGGTGGTAATTGGGTTACACAAATTCATTCCAATGCGCAGTCCTCTCTCTTTCCTTGTCTAAGACCTATATTTATACACTGGACAAGGTATAGTGTTAAAAAAGTATTTGATTTGACATCTGCAAGACTGCCAGTTCCAAAAAGTTTAAACTTTTATTTTAAATCCCATTAATATATACATAAGCAATGATCATACATAACAAAAAAGTTTTATAACAAACTTTAACAACTGATATACAGTAAGAAAACAAAATCCTACTCTTAATAGAATAAAACCAAATTATAAAAATAAAGAAATAGAATGCATACTACCGTTGCGCATAAAAGTGTATAATAGATGAAATTTTAATAAATTTATATAATAAATAATGTACTAATCCATAATCTTAAACCATGGATAATTCAGTAGATGTCTACAATAAAAACGAATACAATATCAAATATTAAACAAAGCTATATAAAAATTGTCTACTATAATAATTGAGGCATGTCATATCAAAATTAACAATCTCCAATTTTTATTAAAATTGAGATTTTCTTTCTCCCTTGCACCTAGCCCTTTCTTTATATGATAAGTCGAAGTATTTTCATCAAAGTAGAGAAAATCCCTTAAAAATGTATATAATAAAACTTGCATTTACTGCAATACCTCCTTGAGGTATTCACAGCATAGTTTACAATCTCCAATTTAACCAATAAACATCAAGATATCCATCACGTGACTTAACCATACTTCATGTTGATAATGTTGTTTTAGTATACTTGTAAACATACAAATGGTGGTTGCTTCGTGAAAAACACAACTAGACAATTTGTTTTATTACAAAAAGTATTCAGTTTTTAGGAGTGGGTAATCTTCCAGTTTAACTATCCGCTCGGCGCATGTACAAAATTATTTGAAATTGACAGCGGGATAGTCGCACAGTGTTGTCAGTTCAAATATATTTTCCTGAAACCGAATAGTTTAGTTTTGATTTAGTAAATTTGATTGTTAAACTTCATAAGTAATAAATAAGATGCTAAGAACAGCAAATGAAAATATAGATAAGTCATAAATTAGATGCCAAGAACAGTATTTAAAAATATAAATAATAACGCAGGTACTTCCCTTCGTTGTTTCGAATTAAATATTTTGTAATATGCAAATATAAAAATCTCACGTTTTCATGGCATTCTGTGGTTATAATTTATTATGGATTTAAATTAATGAAAAATATTAACTCCTCCAATAAATGCAATCTGTTAAATAATGTATATGATTTTCGTTTTTCCAATGTCTATTCACTCACTTTATTTATTCATACATATGTGGCAACGTAGCTCGATATTTAAACTTTGGCACTCATTATCGACCAATAAAATTATTCTTGAAAATTCAAATTTCCTACATGCGCAGAGAATTTTTCAGGCGGATGGTTAAACTAGAAGATAACCGAGGAGTGTTATAACGTATATTTTTAATTACCTACTGAAACAAATCAAGAAAATGCCAGACAAAAACCTTCAAATTCAAATAATTGGAAAAGAACATTGAAGAAAGAAACAATGTATGTAACGATTTATGTCAATCAACACAAGATTTACCAGAATTTGTCGTTTAATTTTAATTCCTAAATAATTTGTTAACTTTAAATAACAATAAATTATAATTTAAGTTGAATGCTATGCAACAATCTCCATATTATGCTGTCAGCTATATCCATTATATTAATGCAATTATTACTGAGATTACAAGTTATTTACTCTTTATATTTGAGTTATGAATGTCCCAACTGTGTATCTGTAGAAATAAATGTTTTGAAATTTCAGATCTTTTTGTATAAATCGTTTTTATAAATTTGCTCAGATTGGTCTAGGTGGGAGATTGTCACTTTTGATATGGTACGCCTCAATTAATGAATTAAGTAAAATTGGTGCAATAAGTAATTTTACTTAATCAATTTATTTATATAAAAATGTATATAACAATTTCCACTCCTAACCAATTTGGATTGATCAATACATTCAACAAAATCAATAGTTTGATATGACACTTAAGCAAGAGATAGAATTGTGGAAAATGTAAAATTTATAAAAATTCTATGAAAAAGTTACCATTGGCACCACAATGGCATGAAATAAAAATACAGAAGAATGTATTAATTTACTTATAATCACTTACTCTTTATATTTGTTTGCATTCAGTGGTCAAAAAGTAACTATGATGCAGTGTTCTTGTTCTTAAACTATTTGTATTCTAATTTAGGCACTTTAATTTCCACATTCTATCACAATCAAATTATTTGCAATTAAAGCTATTGCAAAATTACTTGTATAAATGATGTATAGATTCACCAGGATGGAATGTTTTAATTCCTCTATCAAATGCTTTGTAATGATATTGATTAATAACAGATTTTCGTTGTACTGTTAGTATTCCAGTGACATCTTGGGATTTTCCTGTTTTCAAAGGTGATACTTCAATATGAACATCAGATACATATTCTAGATTATTTGAAATAATAATATCAATAGGCGTAGACACATGACTGTTAAAAATTACACAAACATTGTCAAAGTCAATAAAACTAATGCAATAATGTAGAAACTGTAGAATCTCCTTAAGTTCAACATTTAAATCATTAAGGTGACTGAAGTCATCAATTATTAAATATACTAAATTATTATTATCTATTTTAACTAAATCTATGTTTTCTTTTATATCAAAATATAATTGCTTAACTAAGTTTTCTTTATTTTCTAGAAGATATTTACAGTCTTGATCCCAATTCTCAGCTATATCTTTAAGAGGATCTATAACTTTTACAACTCCATCGTCTACAGCTTTTAATAAATCATATCCCAACTTTTTTCCAATACATTGGTAGTGTTCTATTGTGTTATGAAAAATTACTAAGCACAATCTGTTTTTTTCGTGCATAATTTGTTTTATAATATGAGTGATTATAAAATTAGAATCTGCATTTACATTTTCTTTTATGGAAATTATTTTGTCTTGACTGTTGATTTGCAATGCAGACAGAACTGGATTTGTCACAATTGGATTTCCCAAAGATACCATTGCAGCTGAAATTAAAATAAAATCATCCCATATTTATTTTACAGTGCACAAAACTATGGCATTACACGCATATATCAATATGAAGAAAAATAATTCCCAGAGATTGAATAGTCGACTAAATACTTGCAAGTAGGGGATCATAATATAAGCAAGAGTGTAGGTTTGAAGAGTACAAGCAGCAGAAAGCATTCAAAACTGTATGCTTGATATTTTTTTATACTTTTATTGAAATATTATTAAATGGTCCAATTTATTACAATGTCTCAATTCGTACATTCCAAAAACTAGAATGACAGAAGTTTAGGAAATTATATATCAAATGTTTATTTTTATCTCATAGCAACCATTAACTACAGTTGCTTTCTTTTAATTCATTCCAATCTATGTGTAGAATTAACTTAGTTTATATTGTATAAATTAATTCTTGTATAACAGTCACTTAAAATAAATATTATACTTCTAATACAAAAGATGCTATCTCCAATTATCAGTAATAATAAATATATTTCTAGGTAAATTTATCATCATACTAATAGTTTTTCAATTAAACATTTCTAAAAAACTTATAAATACTTCAGGAAATCACTTGATTCAGTTGATTTTATTGTTCTCCACCTTTTTGAAATACCACTACTTAGTACTTGCATTTTTGGAGACAAAATTTGTTTAATTAGTTCTTCTACTGAGCATCTTTCTGTATTCAACAGCATATTATTATTATTATTATTATCAATATAATACAACAGCAATTAAATAAGCTAACAAATTTTTACTCATTAATTATGTTAGCTATTGTATGTTTAAAAGTGACAATATCTTCATGATCAAAAAATAGTAAGATGAAATTTAAATTGCCTACCATTAAGCAATAAAGAAATGAGCAATTTTTAGATAGATTTAAGCAGCTATGTCAAGAAGTAAAACTAGACAAATTGTCAAAACAACATATTGTTATCTTAATAACTTTAGTACCTATAACTAGTAATAAACTTTCATTAATATAGTAAGGTTTTGTATCTTGTAAGACTGTGACAGAATTCTTAATGATGATAAGTCTACACATGACAGTTGTTTTGAAAATAGGTTAAGAATTCAGAAATGTTTTCAAAATTAAGTTCAGCAAATCTAAAGGTTCATTTAATCCATATTTTAGTTTGAGCATGGTTATTTGTTGCAGAGTTATCTTTGTTTAAAGAATTACAATTTATTAAAATATGAACTTAGACCAACATACTTATATGGTTTTTACATTTTAGGTTAATAAAACAAGGTAGTAATAAATGAAAAATATTAATGTCTTTTGTAGAAATTTACCTATGTTTCTTTTATCTTTGTAAGGCTATTACTTGTTTGATTTCGATTTGTAAATTATCTTTATTCTTTCTCTACACATCATAGAAAAATTCTGATTAAATTAGTAAAATACTCCGAAATTTTTAGGTCAAGGTGACTACCTTCACGCAACTGTCAATCGATTTTCTACATTTGTTTTTATATATTTTATAAAATTAGTAACTTCTAATGACGTCCTAAATTATAAATTGACCTTGGAAAATTGCACTATTATTATCGACGATAATGAAGTATTTACATTAAAACGATAGAGAAGGATATCACATTATAATATAATAGTATCCAGACCAAAATCAATGCAGTGAAAAAAGAAAAAATTCATTAAATCGTTTCCTTACCTGTAAATGTAACACTTTAGGCTGATAAATTTAACTTCGAAAACACATTAAAAGGTAAGATAACTTTTATTTAATATAATATTGCTAATGCTAACCTAACCTAAAAATGTGCGTTGTCATATCTATATGTCATAATCGAATATTCGAATAATGGTTATGTCTAAGTTTACATAGTAGGTTTGATGACTGAAATAATGTAAATGTTTTTATTGAAGAACCCTAAAAATTTAAAGTAACACTTCTCAAAAAACTAATTGATTTAAATTAATTTACCTTCGTGATACTTCAAATTTTAAATTACAAAAAAAAGATGTATTAAATGATGAAATACCATGTATAATTAAAAATCCAGTTACGGATGTTACGTTGTTTAATAAAATCATGATATGAATACCCAGAAAAATTATTAATTTTTTTTATCCACGCAACTACAAATAATACTGTTAGTTTCTATTTAAAAAACATTTTGCCCCCACTGTAAAGAGGTTATAAGTAATATAATCTATCCACTAGTAGTGGAATTGTGACCACATCAGCAAGGTGGCAAACCCAATACCATACAGATTGAGTAGCTTATAGGAAATGCTCAGATCCACCATAAACTACTTAAATGGTAATGGTAATTCACTATTTTTTTTTCAATAGGTACCTAACTAGGAAGTATATCTTCTCATTTTGCGATAGTTAAAAGCGTAAATTACGGATTGTTCATCGAAGTTTACGCTTTTAGGTTTTTTTTCACGGTTGCCTCCAGACGCATAGTAGCTACCGCTGCTAAATATATATTGCTATCATTTTGATTAATATGATCCTACTAAACTAGTCCATTAAAGTCACCACACACCAGTAAGTAGTACACAGTCCAAAATAAATCTCTTCTATAGACAACTGAGATATTTAGATTCATGATTCAACTTATCATCCTTTGATAAAATTAGAAAATTATCCTCAAGAAATGTCATATGTTATCAGCTTAAATATATAATCTTAATTTTTTTACTAAATAGTTGAGTTTAAAATGTGGTTAAATCGATACATTTTGTAAGTACCTAGAAGTATTTATAGTGTATGGTTACATGTTTTTGTTTTATATATATTCGTTATTTAAAAAATGTAAATAAATTTGATTATTTTATTTATTTATTTGCGGGTCAATAATTTCATTATTTTTTGTATCGATTATAGTGCTTCAATATATAATTTTTTTTTTATAATTTTTTATAACACACACGTTCAAAATTTCTTCCATTCACTTCCAAACATTTATTAATTCTAATTAATACTTGAGATGTCGTGGCCCTTTTTGAAATTCCGGAGGAAGATTGTTAAAATTGCCCCTTATCCTTTCTTGACAATCAAGTTTTGTTGTTAGGGGATGAAAGAAACCTTATTTTTGACATAACCCCAAAGGAAAAAATCCATTGGTGTCATGTCAGGGGACTGAGGAGGCCATTTAAAACGACCATTATTATAAGTTATTTGTATTTAGTATTTATTGTTTAAGAAAGTATTTCATTTTATGTTCTGTAATAAACTAAAATCAACAATAATAAAGGAAGGAAATCCAAATTACAATTTTCGTACCCATTGATATAGGAAACCAAATAAAAATATTAAAAATGGGGGTGCAATTTAAAAAAAAGAAGAAATCGTCGTTGTGACCACCCTGTATAATTAATTTCTTATTTAAACACTATAACTTATAATTTAGGCTCTTAGGTGTAAAACGATGTAATAATTTTTAAATTTTATCAATTAGTTAATTGAAATAATTAACATTTTATTAATCGTCTTTTTGTCATTTTTTGTTTTCAAAAAAACTTAAATTTCTTTAAAATAATATACTTTTGTGATATGTTAATAAACTGTTATGCCAAGAATTTTCCATATCTTTACTGTACAGGAATTGTTTAAAAATTATTATTATGTGGGTGTTATCATTTTAAATTTTTGTAAATAATTTGTAATTTTTTTAGGTATCAGGTAATAAAAATATGACTTATAATGAACAAAACTTATCTAGATGGTACTTTGGAGGATTGGCATCAGCAGGCGCTGCGTGTTTTACCCACCCCCTGGATCTATTAAAAGTACATTTGCAAACACAACAAGAAGGAAAGCTTTCTATAGTGGGAATGACTAAGAGTATTATTAAAAAACAAGGTAAATTTGTATATTTTTTCATTATTCTAGAACAAAATTTTGTTTAAATATATTTCAGACCGTTAGTATTCTTCATAATTTCAAAATTTTTGTTCTATTTGACTTTTTAACAAAAAAATTGTCTATTTTTTACAAATGTAATGTTGTCTGCGAAATAAATACAATGATTGGTAAAACATAACCTAACCCAACGTAACCTAACCGGTTAGAATTAGATTAGGTAAGGTTAGGTAAAAGCTTAGAACAAAAAGATACAGGAAGGAGTATGTGCAAAATGACCTTGAGCCCAGAAAGAAGTTTGCATATGGCGGTCAATGGACTGGGAAAGTAGTGACGTAAGTGACGCCTAAATTTTTCCCATGAGTACGAAAATCCCACTGGTGTAGCAATCACAAGTAATATACACTATTTTCCCTACGACCACCCAGTTTATTAAACAATATGTAAATATCAGATCGAGTATATTATTGAGTTGCCTGAGTACCTAATCTTCGTTTTATTTGTGGCAGTCTTTGTTTGAATATTGTTTCTATAAAATGTGCACAAATCCATAACTACTTTTACAGTGAAAAGTGATAATGAATATTTATTTGAAATTACAATAAAAGTAAGTATTTAGATACAACTGGAAAATTTAATTATTTAAAACCTAATTAAAAGCAAAGTGGGTATCGCTAAAAATGATAAATTATAAAATAGCTAAATTCTATTTTAATAAAATCCAACTACAAGATATATTATAATTAGATTAACGTTAATCAAATATAAATTAGCTCTGTTGGTGGATATCCGTAACTTATTAGAAGTGTGGGAGCTCTTAGGTTCTATAATGTATACTATTCTTTTATTCTGTTTTGTTGGTATTGACTGACACCATACCTTTGTGATTTTTAGTGCCTTCTACATAGTGTAATGTAGCTTTCACGATGATAAAATTCTAATTAACGATTTCTATTTTATACTAGCAGTTTATTTTATGGGATGTGCAATGTACCATAAGTAAGTAAAATGTTAATTGGGAATTATTTACTTTTAGGCCGAAAATGAAAATACACAAGAATATTTATTTAACGTTCAAGAAGGTCAGGAGTGAACATATGTTTGCAGATTTGCATAAAGCCGGTGAGATTGTGAATAAATGTTTACTACTGTACCTACTAACAGTAAATAGAAACAATTTATACGAAAATAATTGTGACTGTTATTGTAAAATGTTCAGTTCTATGAAAATTATCCGAATACTGATAATTTTTTGTTTGATTTGAATCAATTCATTGTCTCAACCGTTATATGTGTTTTCAATTTTTGTTTAACATTGCAGAATCTTACTTTTTTCTCTTAATTTTTCTACATATACCTTGTCCAGTATAAACACAAGTGCACGTCATCAAAGTGAACAAATCGCTCTGTTCGTTTGACTTCCTTCGTTCGTTTGCTACTGTCAATCAGTATCTTTTTTCACTGTAAATTTGGTAAATATTTAAATTCGTACGCCGCAAGTTATTACAAATAATAAATAAATGCTTTAAGAAAGGTTACGTAATTCATTTTCTATCAAATAGAACTCCTGGGCTAATAAAATATAAACTTCAAACGAACATACCTCGTGTTAAAATGTTTTAGATGTTGGCAAAATTGCGCTCTGTTGCCGCGTTCAAAAATGGTGTAGTATTGTAGTCCAATAAAAAGAAGAATATTAGAGAAATTTCGTTTGACATTTATTAGATTCTAATACTAGGTGCGTTCTTTTTGACTGAGATCTCAGTTAATCTCAGCTCACATCGGTTATGAGCGATTCAATCACTTCGAAGTGAGCTGAGATTTTTCCTCCCCCTTTACCGATGCTGAATGTGCTATGCGGGGGTATCAATTAGAATTGAGTCGGAAATAAAGTGGTGGGGAGCAAGAAATCGTAGGTCGCGCGTTTGTCGTTCTTTTTGGTGCTTACTCACATCACTTTATATCAGATCACTTCAATTGAAGTGAGCTGAGATCTCAGTCAAAAAGAACGCAACTACTATTTTAAATGCTTAGCAACATAGTCCCGTTCTGACAGCTGTGACGTGCAATTATATTTATACTGGACAAGCCATATATGGGACAGTTAAATAAGATATGTAAAAGTGTTTCTTTTTCTTTGGTGTTATAGTGTGTAAAAGCCAAATGGAATAAATTCATTATTTCGGTTACTGTACATATTTATAAAAAATCCCGAAACACGTCAAATTTAAATTATAACTTGACATTCTTTAACGTGAAAATGCAACCTCTACCTTCAACCCCCTTAGAATGACAGGTACTACCCCCAATTTTTTAAATGGGAAGTATAGGCTAGTGATATATCATTTGAAAGGTCTCTTCATTCTCTATTCAAAAATGTTGTTGTTTTTAAATTTAATGCAAAAATTAACATAAAAAAAATTAATATCATGTTGATACCGAAATTCGCTACAATACAATCAAAAACTAAAATGTAATGCAAAACGTAATAAAATGTAGAACACGAAAAAGAACTATGAATGTTAATGAAGTAGATGTTCAAAATGTTCTCCGCGAACGTCTTGGCAACATCCTAATCTCAAATAAAACTGTCTTCTAACATTATTTAACATATCAGGCGTGATCGATTTAATCGCAAGCGTTATTCGTTCTTTTAAGTCATTTACATCAGAAGGTTTAGTTTTGTACACATGGCTCTTCACATATCCCCATAAAAAGAAATCTAATAATGTAAGATCAGGTGATCGCGCTGGCCATTCAATCGATCCTCGCCTTCCTATCCACCGATTGGGAAATATTTTATCGAGGTACTGCCGGACATTAAGTTGGTAATGTGGTGGTGCTCCATCCTGCTGAAATTATATCGTATTCGCTGGAACTTGAGGGTTACCTGGATCAGGATATAAATTTGCCAACGTTGGAATGACATCATTTTGAAGTAGTGCCAAATAATTGTTGCCATTCAAGGTGCCCTCAATAAAAAAGGGACCAATGATATTGTTCCCTACAATCCCTGCCCAAACATTAACCTTTTGAGGGTATTGAGTGGGTTCTTCTCTCATCCAGTGAAAATTTTCCGTGGACCAGTAGTGGCAATTTTGCCGATTAGCATGACCGATAAGTAAAAAAGTACACTCATCAGAAAACATAACGTCTTCTAATTGGATAATATTGTTATCCAACATGTCCATCATTTGCTCACAAAAAAAGTTCTCCTATCAAAATCGTCTTCCATGAGCTCCTGAGTAGGTATCATCTTATACGGATGCAATTTATTTTCTTTTAATATGTTTGCTATCGATGTATGGCTAGCATTGAATGTAGTGGATGCCTGTCTACTCGATATATGTGGGTTTTCCTGAAACTCAAGCAACACATCTAATTTGAGTTCATCACTCAGTGCATTGGCAGCTGCTTTTTTATCTGCCTTACATGACCAAACTCGCGAAACTGCTTTTCTATTTTACTTATTGTTCCTTGGGATATAGGCGGTAAATTAGGAAATTTCTCATGAAATAGGCGAGTTACTTCTTGTTGTGTTCGGATGTTATCTCCGTAACCAATCATTTGTAAAACTGTTATTTTATGCATTTCCGTTAATCTAACCATTTTTCAGAATTTAATTGAACAAACTTTATACTTAAATTACAACAATGACAACTTAAATAAAACAATTTACTACTGCTTGTTAAAATAGCGTTGCCACGAAAATTCTTTAAAGTTTTTTAATGGTAACCATCTAAAAACCACATTGCTATGGTTTTTGTTCACTTTCTCATTATCAAGACCTAAACGGGAAATACGTTTTAAGTATATTGTAATAAGTTTCGAGTATATTTTAGCAAATTTCGGTAACAACATGATTTTATTTTTTCTATGTTAATTTTTGCATCAAATTTAAAAACAATAACATTTTTGAATAGAGAATGAAGAGACCTTTCAAATGATATATCACAAGCCTATACTTCCCATTTAAAAAATTGGGGGTTGTACCTGTCATTCTAAGGGTGTTGAAGGTAGGGGTTGTATTTTCACGTAAAAGAATGTCAAGTTATAATTTAAATTTGACGTGTTTCGGGATTTTTTATAAATATGTACAGTAACCGAAATAATGAATTTATTCCATTTGGCTTTTACACACTGTATACAGAACAAACTGATTCAGGATCTATAACATGGGAAATTCCTTCCAAAGTGAATTTGATTCTATAACCACCAGACATACGTAGTTGGGCTAGCGTGCGTGAAACTTGTATGGGCAACTTAAAGCGTAGGTAGGAAGAACGATGTCGAGATGTATTTAATGAGGTATAGATATTCAAAAAGGAGTATTAAGAGGCCAATAAAAGATCTTTTTCATCTAAAAATGAATAGTATTCAACGGTTTAACACTTTATAATGCCTTCATATGGAATATACTAAAACTCATGTCATTTATACCAGAAGAATAGTGATTTTCTGTTATTTCAGCGTTTGTCGCACTTATACCGTGTTATCGTATGGTAAATATTAATTAATTCGACTTAAAAAAATAACTTGGCATTGTATAAATTTTGTATATGTTAATTGCTGTAAATTACCTGTTTTGGAAGCAATAAATATTATTATTACTATTATTTATATTGTGATAATAACCTGTTCTGAATCACATTTTAGGAATTCGTAAACTATTTCATTCAACTTAGCAAAATTTATTTTTTTAGGAATTATGGCTTTGTATTCTGGATTATCTGCTTCACTTTTAAGACAAGCAACATATTCCACTACCAGATTTGGAATGTATGAAGTGTTAAAGCAAAATACAAAAAGCGATACTTTTGCTGCTAAAGTTTCTTTAGCTGCCATAGCAGGAGGTACTGGTGGAATCGTCGGAACCCCCGCTGACATGGTAAATGTGAGAATGCAAAATGATATTAAATTACCTCCGGAAAAAAGAAGAAAGTAAGTAATGAACTTTTATTTTTTAATAAATACCTATACTACTAATAAAGAAATTACTTTAAATCAGTTAAAATGCATGTATGTTTATTGTAAATGTGTCACATATCTGTCAAGACGATTTGATTTCTACCGAAAACCGTTTACACTACCACTACACCAACACACACTTTTTTTTATGCCTGACGCGCGTTTCGATAACCAAGTTATCTTCTTCAGAGACCGAAGGTAAACTACCTTTTTGCCAAGACGTTCGCGGAGAACATTTTGAACATCTACTTCATTAACATTCATAGTTCTTTTTCGTGTTCTACATTTTATTACGTTTTGCATTACATTTTAGTTTTTGATTGTATTGTAGCGAATTTCGGTAACAACATGATATTAATTTTTTTATGTTAATTTTTGCATTAAATTTAAAAACAATAACATTTTTGAATAGAGAATGAAGAGACCTTTCAAATGATAAATATATCACAAGCCTATACTTCCCATTTAAAAAATTGGAGGTTGTACCTGTCATTCTAAGGGGGTTGAAGGTAGGGGTTGCATTTTCACGTTAAAGAATGTCAAGTTATAATTTAAATTTGACGTGTTTCGGGATTTTTTATAAATATGTACAGTAACCGAAATAATGAATTTATTCCATTTGGCTTTTACACACTCTATATAATACTCAAAATTAGTCAGAATTATTATGATAAAAGTTATAACTTTTTTAAAACAAAATGAAGACAAAATAAATAAATATAAAATTAAATAAGACGTAAAAGAATTTATTCTATTACATATTTTACTTAATCTTGATTATTTTATGATTAAAAACATAATTCCTTCATTTGCTTTGCTAATGAATAAATAAATGATAGCTGAACACTTAAAAAATAAATATCAAAAATATTATTAATATTAGTTGTTAATTTTAACCAAATTGTCCTGGTCATGAAATAAAAACATTTTAGTTTAAAGGTTTATTTTCTAATTATTTAATTGTTTGTCGTCATTTCACAATTTTCTATTTGACAAGTTTTAATTATAAAATTGTTTTTGTAGTTATAAACATGCCATTGACGGACTTATTAGAGTATATAAAGAAGAAGGGCCTAAACGACTATTTTCTGGAGCATCGACAGCAACATGTAGAGCAATGTTTATGACGATTGGACAACTCTCATTCTACGATCAAGTTAAAATATTACTATTAAAAACTTCCTATTTTAAAGATAATTCATTAACACATTTCTTGTCAAGTTTAACTGCGGTAAGTTTTCTTAAATATTTTAATCAATCGAATTTCCTAGCAACTACATTTTATTTATTAAAAAAACTTATATCGAATAATTTATTTGCTTGTTAATAAGACTTTAGTAGAAATAAAGCGGAAATTTTAAGAGTCTACAGAATTAAATTTTTTCGTTTCTCTAATTTTTTTACTTGATTAAAAGTACTCTCTGTTAACACCACCACCGCTTATTTTTTAATTTCAATCACCATTGTTTGAAAATTTTCGGAATAAAACCAATGAAAACAGTTTATTTTTAGCCACGTGTTTATAACAAACCAATCAACGCTTGATTAGACTGATAATATCCCTAGGGAAATTATCAATAGGTAGGGTTTACACTAATTACACTTTTAAGAACTATACACCCAAAAGGAAAAAAAAATATAAAAATTATGTTGGTACTTTGTTTGATGTCACTTCAAATAAGTTGTTTTGGATCGATCTTTAAATCTTGTAAACTTATAAAAGTCCGGCAACACTGTCTATACGTGTCGACGTAAAATTATGATGACGTGTATGAAATTTTGTTTTGCACCGACTATATATACATATTGACTTTTAATAACGAAAATTGTATTTTAGGGAGCAATTGCAACAACGTTAACCCAACCATTAGATGTACTAAAAACGAGATCTATGAATGCCAAACCCGGTGAATTTAAAAATTTAGGAGAAATATTTATGTACACTGCAAGATTAGGACCGATGGGTTTTTTTAAAGGATACATTCCAGCATTTATGAGATTAGCTCCCCATACTATTTTATTATTTTTAATCTTAGAACAACTAAGGTTAAATTTTGGATATATGTCGACAAAATTATGATTTATCTAGTATTTAGATAAAAGTGCCAAATACGTTATTTAAATTGATCAAATCAATTCTGTCATAGTTTTATTTTTATTTTGGCCAATATTAAATTCAATAAATTATTTAAGGAATATTTATTTTTCATGTGCTTTTAGGTATAATTATGAATGTTTCTGTTTTTTCAATGTATAATCAAATGGCATTTACAGTGAAATATCTCACTCAAAAAATCGCTTTCAATAAATTTGGAAAATGAAGCTATAATAAAGTGACATCATATATTTTAATACAGGACAGTAATAAATAAATTATAACTATTAGTAGTAATATTGGTAGATTTTGATTCACTTTTCCAGTGTATACATCAGCATATCGCACATTTGCTATAAAATTGATAATTCAATAAGTAGAAATTTTAAATAAATACTGCAAGGACAAAGCAAATATGACCAATATAATGATGTAAGTTTTGGTAAGGGAGAAGGTGGGAATATGGAACTCCAGTTTGTTTTTTGTTTACAAATTTTTTCTTTTTTATAAACACGAACTATTCTGTGCAATAACCTCTAAATATAATCTATGTTTAGGTAAGGAAACAAATTTACAATAATATTCACAGTTTTCGTATTACAGGTCAATTTTTACAAAAAAGTCAAAATCCTACATCTGAGAAATTGGGCGGGTTAGGTTAGGTTAGGTTAGGGTGGGTGATTTGTACCCCCAAAAAATATTCGCCTATTCAATAGATACTTTTTATTCATGGTTGTGTTTTCGAAATCAATGACAAAAATCGCATATTTACGCGTCTTTTTCCTTTATGTGTATTTTCTGCATTCTTTTCCGGTCTCTTTGGATTTTGGACCTTATTACGACGCGTTTCATCACATTCTTTAGGAATAGCATCGTTATCTCCAAGCTGAAGACTGGGAACCTTTTTCTTCTCAGTATATTTGGACAAGGATTCTTCCAAATCCGGTTTATAGGAAGAACTGGTAATCACTGCAGCTGAAGAAGCTTTCCGTCCTCTGTTGGACGTTTTTCTTTTTGGTGTTGAAACCGGTGAAATATCCACGGGGAACACAAAGTTACTTTGTTTTGTTCCTACGTCTAATTCACTAATTCACCTTCAATAAGCAGAGACAGAACTGGTTTCCTGCCCAGTTTTTTGTAACGACTTTTTCTGGTGAATACTCTACCTTATGCACAAATCGCTGAAGAGTTGTCTTAGGGACATGAAACCTTTTTACAGCTTTTTTGAGTCCCAAGTTTTTTAGAACGCACCATTTTAACAGCATCTATCATGGCTTCCTTGTACCAGGCCTTTCGTTTAGGTAGGTGTTGGTTTGTTTTTTAATTTTTTGCGCGGCATCTCTGCGAACTCCTTTTTGTAATAAAATACATAGGTTTTAGGATTTTACAGAGATGATAATCTGTCTTTTTAATAGGGAACCTCTGTAAGTGGGTTCCATATTACCATCACCTTATGGGTTCCATATTAACAACAAAGCATAAAACAAAACATTATCCAGAATTTATTTTTAAACAAGAATTTATAACAAACTTACCAATTTAGAAATTCGAAAATGCGATGCTGTAGGCTTTCCAAACAAAAGCACCTAAAGCGGCGGTTACACGGCGCGTGGTTCGTCGAACCTGTCTGGACAAACCACGAAACACAGACCGTCTGACATAGGTGGTTTGTATAGCTCACGGTTCGTGATACGTGGTTTGCAAGGTTCCATCGGTTGTCGGAAATTAAGCGCGAGTCAAAGGAGACGAACCAATAGGTTCGCGCAAAGGTTCGTTCTTTCTCGAACCGATCCATGAAAAACAAAACAGGACGCTAGATCATATCAGTTGTTCTGTATCATTCAAAAGACAATCATGTCTTGGAATAAAGAGAAAAATATAGAATTCATTGAAGCTCTTCAATTAGAAGAGGTTATATGGAATCCCAGGCATTTGGATCATAAAGATAGAAATATTGTACACGACGCATGGACTCGACTCCAAAAAAAACTTCGATACCTCAATTAAGGATTTAAAAAAGAAGGAGAACGTGCTTTTTGTTACATACCGTAAATATGCCCAAAAAGTAGCAGAATCTACGAAAACAGGAGCTGCTGCAGATAACGTTTATGTACCAACCTGGATTTTATAATAGCCTATAAACAGGTTTTTACAGGATGTTTATAAGCCAGAGAAGACAATAAAGTCGATGATAACTAATGATTTTATTGAAGGTTCGAGCGAGGGTTCGAGATTTTTAGGCAAAACTCCTGACATCACGAATCTGGACGAACCACATTCCGTGTTGACAAACCACGCGCCGTGTAACCGCGGCTTAAAATAATTGAGTTTGAACATCCCATTACTTGATACGAAACTGCGCAATAAAACTTTCACAACCACAAATTTTCATAACCTTACATTCTGAAGTTAATTACGCGTCCAGCTCTCTGCGGTTTTCTACGTTTGCAACACTAACATCTGTTATTGTCGTTAACCTATCAAGTCCTAGATGTCGCCAACAGTTTGTCAAATGACTAGGGGTTCCAAATTTGCAACAGGGTTCCATATTCCCACCTTCTCCTCTAATATTTAATATCGAAATCAACAGTAATTTATACCTGTATTTGAATTAATAATTTTCTATATTCCATATGGAATTTAAACCTTCTCTATTTTTTTTTTGGTTGACAAAGAAAGGTTGTCATTCGAAATTGGGTGGGTTTTCAGTCAGAGTTTAGTAATGATGGTACAATTAGAAAAATTTATACGGGTACTCGTTTACAAGCAATAATTGCAATTAATGTATTTTATATATTTTTTAAATTCACAAAAAAGCGCATTTGACAAAAAGCCATTAGCAATCGACAGATTTATCAATTGTGGCCAAATGCGTGGATATTTTATTTTCTAAACAATATAATTTTCGTTTTTGTTGAAAGTGTTTTAAGTTTATTATAATTGTTAATTTATGTTTTTATTTTTTTGTCACATTTTTATACATTATTATTTATGTAATTTCAATCCTGTGGATTGTAATTTGATTACAAATTTCCATTAACTGATGCCCTTCCTAGAATATATGATACAAGTAATATAAAATATTATTAAAAATTCTGAAACATAAAATCATGACTGATATTTCAATATTGGTCAATGATTAAAATTTAGAATTTGTAATTATGATGCTACACAAGTATTTCTGAGAGATGAATAGTGTCAATTGAAAATAAAAATTATGTAACAGATTTGAAGTAGTTTTAATTATTTATTTTTTAGAAAATAAAAATGTAACCACTATTATCTTTTAATACTTTTCAATGAGTATTATTATGTTATAATTGTTTTGGTTAATATGTAAAATGTCAGTCAGTAATGAAATATATTTAATTGATGTTATATTAGAATTATTTATTGCACTAACCCTAACTATTATAATAGTTTATTAATTTATTTCACTATATTTTCATAAAAAATTCCTTTTATAGTAGGATTCTCTACACATCTGTAGGTCTGTAAGCAAAAATCTGTAAAAATTAACCCATTATAGTGCATAAAACTGAAAATCATTTTTTTGAATTTTTTTTCCAAGTAATGATTTAAAATATATTTAAAAAAAGAGTCATGAAATTTTTGGAATATTTTTTTTTGATTTATTTGTTTTTGAGTGTCCCTTCAAAGGGACTCCATGCTAATTGAACAGATAAAAATATTATTTCCCACATTATAAAAAAGGATAATGATATGGTTTAAAACAAAATTTAGGATGCAATCCACAATGGCATTTTATAAAAATAAAGTTACCTACTTTTTTCTTGTACATTTGACACATCCTGTCTGTCAATGTAAAAAATCATGTGACCTATATTATTAATTCTGGAATGGATATGTGCCGTTGGGCTATATACCGGGTGTCCCAGACTAATTAACTAATTTATCTAGGCTATATCTTTAAAACGAATAAAAATTCTCGAATAAACTGATCATTTCATTCCCAAAATACACTTTAATATGGCGTAGAAAAAAATTATCCCCAAAACATTCATCTCTTAGTTACAACCCCTAACTTTAAATTTCTTAATAGTACCCTGTACATTTTTTTTATAATTTTGGATTTGGTCTTCCATCGTCTATTCAACAGATTTTTCAAAAATAATATGGATTCGTAGGTAATCAAGAAAATATCAGTTTATTTTTTATTTTTGTTAAATTAATCAAGAAGCCTTAAAGCTAAAAAGAAGCAATAAAAATAAATGAATTAAAAATAACAATTAACTAGTTGATATTATTTATATTAGATGTTCGAATTATGGTCCACCTTGTAACCTTGCTTTTTGTGTGCTACCAGTTTCAGGGAAATAACCACGTAATTGAAAAATAAAAATGTTTATTCCTAAAAAAAAATATATACAAAAAAACCAAAATAAAAATTTCTATATCTAATTGGCGTCCGTCGCCCGGTCGCGATCCTCCCCAGGAACGCTCGCTTCGGTCGCCTGGCCCTGTATAAACAAAATAAGAAACGTAAATCCCAAAAATAAACACTTCGGCGAAAAATAAAAAATGAAATTGAGTGGAATTCGATCGAGGTCAACTCCCCCGATCGACGGGCTAGCGGTCGGTCCTTAACAACGCCTCATGAATCAGCACTTCGCTCGGCGAGTGTTCTCAGGATCCGGCCACGGGGAAGTCGAAGTCAACTCCTTCGACGGCGAGAGGTTACCACCAAGATCAACACTCTTGATCGCGGGAAACGGGGACGTCGTCGAAGTCAACACCTTCGACGGGGTAAAGGTCACAACCAAGATCAGCACTCTCGGTCGCAGGAAGGCAGAAGGTCGGTCAACACCCGAGCTTCTACGAGAGTTGGTTCTAGGTCAGCTCCCCAGATAACTCTCCTTGATTTGTGTCGGTTCGTCGCTTTTAAGCCGGAGAGCCCCACCGCTCCCACCAGTCGTACCATCTCTATAATGCAAATATCTTGGTGTATTGTATAAGCATATAAAAAGAAGACCTAAACAACAACTAAACGTAACTACGCAGGGTTCAATAACGAGTTAAACTCTCACTAGTCTTAAGCATGAAATATTTCTTTGTCTAAATGAATAGACCATTTATGAAAAAATATAACATTTATTTGCAACAATACTTAATACATTTTTAAAACACATTGAAACCAGAATATATATAATTTTCCAGAAAAATAATTTACAATGTGTATGCCTTTAAACAACAAAAATATACGTGTAATTGAGAGAGATAAGTACTTTATAACATCAATAAAAGCAATACCCTTTAAAATACTGAATACGGTTTTAACAATAAATACTTTACAATTTATATTTAACAGCAGGAAAATTGTTGGAATGTTGACAAAAACTTTTTGTATAGATTAATATCTATTAAAATATCTTATTTTAACTTTCAAAGAAGAGATATGGATAACCGCAAAATTAAATGGATTAAAGGCAACTAAAATCATATCAAATTCGTGATGGTTGGATTTGTTTAGAAAATACTGGATCAAATCCATCTTTAACTTTGTAACTGGTAGATGAGTTCCCTATGAAACAGGTAATTAATAAAAAGTTGTTATACAGAAGAAAAATCTAAGATAAGAATAGTAGTTGTAGAGAGCATAAAAAAGACGGGCAACTCTATACTTAATTTAAATTTGTTTGCTCGCTAAAAATATATGAAGTAATTTGTGATTATTTGATTAATATACCTATAATGCGTTATTGTCAACACTCCTGATATAATATATATATTAATACATATAAATATCTATATTAACATAACACTCAACTTAATTTGTCTTAAGCGTATTAAGTTGATTTATTAAAAAAAATCCTATTAATAAATACACTTTCCAGCCAGAATTCAATGAGAAGTATGTTTTTACTTTTTTCTTTTATAATTAGGAAAAAGTGGTTTTTACACAATATAAAAACATAACTATTTTATTTTATCTTTTAATTCTACTTATTATTATTATAACTATCTTATAATAGTCAAAATTAAAAAAAAAAAAGGAATGGACCCAACCGCAATCATGGGAGTTGTCCATATAAGGTTAAACTCAGACAAATTTGTAAAAACATTTTCAAAAATTTCAACTAATCCAATTAATAGTTAATATTGGCATAATCAAATTATGATGTTTAACTTTAGACAAATTAAGCAATGGTTAGAATGTATTTAGTTTTGATTAAGCAAAACAGGACATCGATTCACAAACGATACTTTTAGTTTACCAGGCGGTTGTTCCCAAGGTTCACCATCTACTTGCATTGGCGCCTTTTGTTTTAAGTGAATCTGAAATAAAATTATTAGCAATTTAAATAATAATGTTAATACATTAAAAATCACTCGCTTTTCACAAAGCTAGACCATACACTTGAAATATACTGTTTGTAGAAATGCACTGTTGAAAACGAATAGAAATCTACCCGAATTCTACCGTTCATGAATGAATCTAATCTAAAAATCAGACTCGACAAGACAATTACTTTTTATTTTGAGAATGGACTAGTTTAGTGATTTTTTTTTATATTTGCATCTTATAAAATAGGTTTTTAGTGGTTCAACTATACAAATAACATTTTTATAAAATTAATCCTCTAGCCATAATCGGCTTTTGAAATTTAAATTTAATGGTTACATGCCTACGTCATAAGTGGTAAGTGACGTATTTCAATAAGATTGGTAGAAAATTTGCGATGTTGTCGATATGCTTTAATATTAACCGAGAAACTTATCTCTCTCTTATTTGTTGTCATTAAAAAGAGATAAACATATCGATATTTTTGTTCTCTGATTGACACTTTATCAAATAACGAGTAAAACACTAAACAAAATATTCTGTCATTTTCGTTAGTTTAATTTGTTGTTTGGTTGTGTTTGGTTTATGAAAGAAATTACTTCTATACTATTTTTGGTTCGAAAATAAAAATCCCTAACACCTTCTCTTGGTGTTATAGCAGTTCCTTCAAAAATAACCAATAGAAGTAATTGTTCTCTCGGGGAGCAACCCTTCTATCGGTACAGTGAGAGAACGAATTTCAAGAATACCGTTTTGGCATTTTCTATAGAACCACGCCCACTTTCTATTGGCTGTTCTATTCTATCACCGTCAAGAATAGGGGTCGTTTGTTTATTACAGATAAACACGATTTTCTCTCCTGTCATATATCTTGTCAACTGGTGCAATCAGTTAGTCACAGAACACGGTGTTTTGTGCCGCCAGTTCTTTGAGAATAATTGAATCGAACGTAGCTAAAATGTGACAACGTCGAATTTTAAACACACTTCATTATTGGTTATTAGTTGGCGCTACGTTTAAAACTTACTAATTATTTATTGCTAAATTTTACGAAATAAGAAAAATTACTTGCAAAATGAATACCAATATAAGTAAGTAGGTATCTTATCCTAAATATATATTGCTGTCATTCATTACTTAAAACCTAACACACAAAAACACCCTATAAAAATAAATGTTTTCATATATCTAAGAATTTATTCCTTCGTGCTTTTACGGAGGAAACCATAAAGTGACCCCCCATTCTCCCGGTATATTATAATGTTATTGAAAACATTTATACTTACTTCCACAACCTTGGCTTGTCCCAATTTTAAAGGAGTTGAAATGCCTACTTGTAGCTGGGCCATATGAAAGGAAGAATAAATTCCAACTACTTCCAAAATACCATCATGATATGACTGGAATGTGTTTGCTGAACCATCACCACACATACCTTGAAAACCCAATAAATACAATGTAATAATGATAAAATAAAAACAAAATAAGGTATAAGCTGTTATACATCATGTTCTTCAATCTTTTTGTTTAGATTTGGCAGATATTTTAGATGTCAATTTTTATATAATAAAAGCGCCATCCTACCGTTCATTTACAAACCAACAGATCAAAGGTAACTGCTAATCGAAGGTAAACAAATACATACTGAAAATTATTTCAGCTTTTACGACTTTATCATGGAATCGTATATTCACGGTTTATGTATTGTTGGCGTAAAAGAATAATTCTGCATTCTGCTATGCAGGATGAGAAGAACTACTTACCCCATACTGATGATGACACAATAATGTCGAAACCGGTCTGCGAGTAGTGTTCTTCCCGTTGATTTGCGAATCAACGTAATTGTAATGTTTTTTCATAGAAAACCGTCAAGCTTGGTATAAAAACTATCAAGTTTCTTTACCTTGGGTGCAGGTAGAAACAATTTTTTATTTTTCAGTTTTATTATTGACTGCACCTTATCTGAAATTATTTTCAGTATGTATTTGTTTAACGATAATTATTATTTAAGTGAAATGATGAATATTTTTTATTGAGAAGGTAGTCGCATCTACCTAAAAGGTGATTAGCGACGGATCAGTACAATAATAATAACAATAATATAGCCTAAGACAATAATTGTTTCCACAAATTTAAATTTTATCTAATAAGTCTATCGATGTTAGGAAACCAAGTAGATTTTTTAAGGGACATTCTATTCCGAGGAGAATGTAATGTCATTCGGAATCTGATGATTAGATTGTTGTGCAACTATTCATAAATATATTCCCATAAAAATAACTAAATATTACCCGACATATAGATATTTCCATTTTTAACAAAAAACACTCCATTAATTACAAGAGTAAACATAACTCCTAAACAATGATACAGCGTTGCCAGCACGAGGACGGAACAAAGAGAATCGATTGGTATTCTCTGTCATTGCGACAAAACAAACAGAATTTTATGAATGGAACGTTGCGTTTCTGATAATAGGTCAATTAGAAATACTAATAGACGCCAATAAGCAAGGAAAGTGAATTCATTTACAATGGTGCATCATATAAATTGCAGCGATGAAGATATCGGTTTTATAGAAATATATTGTAAAAATTTTAATTATATTTGATATTTTAACAGCGTTGATGCATATGTACAGTTGATGAGAAACATTAGATAAAATAGTATATTACGTAACAACAGTTATAAGTAACCCATTATGCACGAAGTTCGTAATGGGATTATAACTCGGTTAACGTACTATACTTTTTCTACGCCTATAATCCCTGGGGATTCATAACTATGAAATAGAAATTTGTTAAGAAACAAAAAAAACTCTGTACATGTACTAGGCAATATATTCTTAAAACAAATATCCCTTATACGTTGAACAACTAGAATCTAGCGCCAGCGTTAACGACTAAAGACAAGTTTATAAATCCAGCTTCACACACTCTTGGAGCGCATTTTAAAAATACCCCATCCATGAGTGTTTGATGAAGTATGACTACATCTAGGGGTAGAGGTTCGGATTGACTATTTTTCTTTATTTTAAATATTTAAAGAAAAGAAAAGAAACTCGTTTCTTACCCCATAAATTCACACCTGCTCCCCACGAAGATATATTTAAAATGACAACAGATTCCAAATCTGGTAATTCCACTAGCTTACCATCTAAGTACAGATCTAGTCGTTCTTCCAAATGCTTACAATCCGACGTTACGGCTTGCTGGGTTCCAAATGTTAAATACAGCAACTAAGACATTAATTTTTTTTTATTAATTTTGTTTAACATTTTACTTGCATATACTCATTATATTTTAAAGTGTGTGTGTATGCTAGAGATTCCAATAAATTATTAAATACATAAAAAATAACGTTCTTTACAAATACAAACGTATTCGATTTATTTAGTTATTTATGTTAAACGAACTAGGGAGTGCTTATTTCAACGTGCAAACTCGTTTTTATCATTCTATAATTAGTTCTAATCACTAATGTAATTAAACTCAATTTCTGATTAAAAATGTGGTTATGATACCAGTTTTCGTGATCAATTTCAATTGCCAATTAGCGGAATAAGAGCGAATAAGAGGACGAAAACCAAAATGCACGGCCTTTTATACCTTTTCCCTAATTATGACACTAATGACATTAAATTAGCAATCAATTGTTTCAATTTGCAAAATTTAACCTAAATTTACATAAAATGATCAAATTTCTTAACATATTTGAATGTCTGATAATATATAGAAAATCTGTATTCTTACATTCATGAAAAAGTTATTTAAATTATTTGTTGATCATTTTTTCCCTATAAAATTGATGTTTGAAACGTGCTAATTTTGGCATGAGGTAGGGTTACTCTGTCTATCACTGTAACATTTATAGTTCATACACTGATTTCACCTTTGTCTGATAGCATTTATATTTTTAGGTATTTCTCATATTATGAGGTTTTGCCTGAATACATATCTGTTATCGAAGCACTACAAAATGTTTACATGCCACAATGTAGGTACTTCCACCTTATAACTAATATTTAAATATTTAAGTACGTAAATTACACAATTATTTATTAAACATATGAATTAAATTAATAGTTTTAATTATATTCTTTTGGTTTTAGATTCTGACTTTAACTTCCAGAAAAATTGGGACTTGCTTGATTGTTTTGAAATAGTATTACAGAATTCTATCCAAGATAAAGTTGTCAAATACATTCTTCCTCTATTTTTAGATTATATTTAAGATTACTATACCCAATATTTTAAAAGAAATAAAGAAAAGTGGCTGATATATTCATGAAAATTATTCTAATATCCTTTTATATTTTCATACTGAGGTAAGTATAATATAAGTAATATAAAAATTTCTCTTACCTTGTTAAATAATCTACTTCCATAAACATAGAAAATACTCTCCCTCGTCTTGTGAAAATTTAAAGCCACTTGAGCATCTACTCCTATACTCACATAATTATACATAAAGTATGTTTTATTTGGCAATTTTAATCCAAGATGGCTGTTTGAAATCACTTCTACTTTCCACCTGAAAAAATTTTAATTTTAAAAATGTCCGGAAAACCATTTTCAAAGCATATTATAATTATATAAATCTGTTTATGAATAGTAACCTTATTTATGGTTATTTTTGTCGTTATAATAATGACCCATTAAATAACAAATGAATAGGTATTTAGTTAACGGTGTTTTGATAGTTTAGTAAGAAAATTGTATACCAGTATTGGATTGGATTAATTTCTTTGTTCTAAATATCCAAATAAATTTAACATAAACTTTTCTTTTAAGATTACGTTTTAGCTAGAAGTTGTGCACGCCTATATATTTCGAGATTATTATTCTGAGAATTTACTCCACCTTATTCTTCAAACGTACTATAAACCAGTTATTTCATTGATCTTTTTAAGTTTTAAACTTTGAGTCAAATATAATTCGATTCCACCAAAATTGCAACCAAATTAACAAAAAGTTTAGTTTTATTGTGAGTTAGAGTTTTCTGTTTATTTTTGTTTAAAAATAAGAACAATTAATACACTATGACTAATATTGAATATAGAAAATATCGATAATTGTTGTTACCTATCGAGTTCGGAAATGCTAGCTTCATTTATGTTTTTCAGTACTTCTTCAACATCGATCTCTGACGGATTTGCATTACCCCACCCTAACACTCTTGATAAATCGTTACCAGTACCCAGGGGTATTATTGCCAAAAAAGGTTCGGGCTAAAATGTAAATAAGTTAGATAAATCAACTTTTAATAAAAAAAAATATGTATTACAAAGCCATATAATCAAAATTTAATTTGCTTAAATTTAACTTTAAAACATTATTATATAAAAATTATTTAACAGATTTGAAAACTGATGGAAAAACTTGAAAAAGTGAACACTAAAAAAAAAAGACTAAAAACTTTATAATCAATTAAAGATCTATAAAATATATCTCCTGGTAAAACAAGTTTACCTTGTTTTATTGTTGGTCAACAATTTTCTTTTAAAGTTTCTGCTGCTTTTTGTCAATTTTTCCTTTTTTCTAATTAATGATTATTTGACACTACTGCATAATTAAAAAAAGGTTTTTTTTATTTTGTTTTCAACCCCCAATCTTGTTAATTATTTCATGATGTCTACACTATAAATAACAGTTTCAACTTTTTTAACCTTTTATTTTTCAACTTCCCATGTATTTTTATTCATACCCATTTAATAATTTAAACATACCAGTCTACACACATAGGTGAGTCTGTTTTAAATATGTAATAATTATTTAGTTTTAATGTTACCTTTGTTATTATCTAAATTTATTTGATTGTATTATGCTGATATTGTTAATTAACCATGTTCTTGCATTTTTAATCATATTAGTATTATCTATATATTGTGACCTTTATTCATGTTCTCTTCATAGAGCCTGATGATGGTCTGTTGACCGAAACATGTCGCAGCAATAATTTAACTTTTACCATTGAAATAAATATATACTGTGGGTTGACTTCGAGTTTTATTACTACTATAAAATATATGACAATTTTTATAAACAAAAAAAAAAGGTGAGATTTACTGTGCTAACCCATAATTTGTGGCAGTCGTCAAATATTTATATTAGACAATAAATTATATTTTATTAAATAAAATTGATTATACCAATCCTTAATTTGTACATATCCAGAATACCTATAAACAAATAACTTTTGAACAAAACTTCCACAGTATATTTAAAAAATTAACTTTTTTATATCAATGACAACTGTTTCAAAAACTTGAGAAAGTTTTGCTCAAAAGGTATTTGTTTAGAGTTCTTAATAGTTTATTAATTAATTTTACTATAATGTATAATTAAATACATTAAGATCATTTTAAAGCAAATATAGTGGAATTAATTAATATACCATTTTTTACGAAATAGATAATTGAGATAAATATAAAGACAGAAGCTTACGTCTAAGTCTAGTTTATGTGAAGTAGTTAACATCCAAGATATGGTACCATCCCCTCCTGCTACTAAAAGATTGACATTCTTTGGGGACACAAGGACACACCATTGCAATGCAGCAGCAGGTCTCCTTTCATTCAAATTTATCACCTGTATTGGATTGAGATATTTTCTAAATTCTGATAAAATCAATGCACCATCTCCATTACCCGATTTATTATTAGCTAAAATTATTAAAAGACAAATAAGCGATTTTCACAAAATTCATTGGTTATACACCCAAGTTGTGTTTTACCTTTAAGTGCATTATTTTATAGAGGGTTTTAGGAAAAAGCATGTGCTGCTTGGGGGCTCAATATTTAGAAAACGGTGAGTAATTAATTTAATGTATTTGCATACAAATGAACTGAATTACTCATATACAATGTCGGTGTGACAACTTCAATGTTTAATGTTTTTGTATTTATATCATTGTTTGGTGTTTAATTGCGGCCATATTTGTGTGGTGGTTTTACCCAATATTTCATTTTTAACATTTTTCCTTTTTTCATTGAGGAACTGGAAACGAAAAATTGACTTCTGAGACTATGAGACAGCTCTTGCTGTTATAGAAAATGTTGTTTGGTATGTTTCAAGATGTTTCGCTATTTCAAGAGCAGGGAGGAGTGCAGCGAAAACAAAAATACTTGGATTTCTCCTTCTGCATTTCTTTTCTTAGTTTTTCTAAGATTGTGCTACTGCTGATCCCACAAAATGGTTCTTGTTCCAGATTCACTGTTAATGCTACTGTACACGAGACACCCCTTATAGACGCTAACTATTTATCTGTTTGAACGAGGCCAAATAAAGAACGCATTCCTTCTGACAAATGACACAAAACACGATTTCTATTTAAACGACCCGCAAGGCAACGATAGCTCCTTTTATGATCCAACAGTCGAAAAAAAAACGTTCCAGTATTTCGTCTTGTGAAATTGGTTGTTGAAAGATACAACCCTCTAAGTTGGAGCCTGACATCCCTAAGTTGGAGCCTGGCATCTCTAAGTTGGAGTCTAGTTACAGTCAAGATACCTCTAAGTTTGGGTCGAGTTACAGTCAAGATACCCCTAAATTTAGAGCCCAGTTACCGCTTATGTGTAGACAGTCCTTCAAACCACTTCTGCTGAGCTAAGAATACTATTACATCTTGAGCAGCCAGAACCATTACAGAAACTTTCATCTCTCCACAAAGAAGCTGAAGCCGCCCTTCTAGACAGCACAGAAACTCAAAGTTAAGTCCTCTTTTTACAACTCCAGTACATTATCAGAAAGTACTTACAGTTTCAATAAATAAACAATAGTTTTAAAAAACAGTTTGATTTGTATACCTTAGACTATAAGTCTTAAGGGTGTAGCGTGGTCGGTATTTTATTTCAAGTAGCTTCTTTATTTGTTTAATTAAAGTAATTACAAGGTGTTTCTATCTTTCTCACCTTAGTTTTTGTGTAGTTTGTTTGCTTAATCGATAGCGTCCAAAAGATAGTGGCGCCCTTTTTACTTATACATCACAATCCTTCCTATAGTGAGCATTAACTTGGAGTCGAACCACCCCCTGGAGAGGGTCTCTTAACCGGCATCTCTTTTGGAGAGTAATTTAGTTACAAATTGGCTTCCTGCCTTTTTGGGACTAATTTAGTTACAATCTGCTGTTTCGTTCCCTTTTCTATTCCTATGTGTCATGGGATCCATATGAGGGTGACAGTGTTCTGGCATAATTCATTCCCAAACCATCTTCGAACTGATGGTATGTGAGCTCAGTGCTTTAATGGCTGCTTGAATATCCGACATGATCACAATCGCTTGCCTGCTGTAGTTTCTTTCAATATTGAATTCCACACATTCCCAAGTAGCACAGTAAAAACCTTTTGGGTTTATTGGGGTTTTAAAAAAGTTTTATTGTGGTAAATAAAACGAAAATGGTTTTAAAATTACCTTGTAAGTATACTCTTTGTTAATAAAAACTGTTAAGCTTTAATACGAGTTTTAAAGAAAAGCATTAAGAGTACAGAATAAGATTATTCAGACTTAAAGATTTTTTAGTTTTAATATATTTTTGAAAATGCTTTAGTTCTAGTAACTATAAAGCCCTTTAATTTAATGAAATACTGAAAGTTTTTTAGGTTTTAATGTGGACATCGTCATGACATTTTAGTTTTAATGTAGTTTTAAAAATATTTTTAATGTAAACTAAATTTATTTGATCTTAAGGTTATTTTGTCACTGAAGCATCAGTGAAGATCAGTATAACAACTGTACAATGATATAGAAAAACCAGGAAAAAACTATATCATGCTGATCTTTACAATAACTTAATATATTTGTGTTACAATTACATTATATAATTTTTATCTGTAATAACAGCCTTTTAAAATGTAATTTTAAAACCATTTTAAAGCCGTTCAAATAATCTAAAAATCAATTCTGAAGTTCAACCAATAAATGCAGGAGTTCCTAAGAGAAGTGTTCTTGGGTCGCTGCACTATGTCCTCCAGACATACTACACTTGGGACATTTGCCAATGATACAACCATATTATCGGTGAACAACAACCCTGAAAGATCAGTAATTAACTTACAAGAACCCCCAAAAAGAGGAATGTGAAAAAGAGGATGTGCTGCCGAACTTCGTGTGGATGGATGGTGTTCCTTCCATTACGAGACAAAAGAAAGGGCGGAGGCAGACACGGTCGAGCCATTTTCAATTATGGCGATCGATAGTGTTCGATAGTTAGCAGGGAGAACTTCTACACTATAGCTTATGCAGATGACCTAGTGATTCTGCAAACTGATAAGTTTTGAAGAAACACTCTGTGCTAGGAACAAGAGGCTCTCAACATCATAGAGCGCTGGTGCAAGGATCACTCACTGTCATTAAACCCAAATAAGACAAGGAAAAGGAGGTTTGTGAACCTTCGGGCTCCAAAACTCCTAAAAACTGAATTAAACTTCTCTGCAGAGGTGAAATATCTAAGGGTCACCTTTGACAGCAAGTTAACCTGGAACTCTCTCCTAGAAAATAGAGTTAAAAAAGCATATATATTGCCTAAGAGCAGTGTAGAAGAACCAACTACATTAAACCAGTGCCGTAATTACGCAGCGGAAAATTTCGCATCGCACGACGAACATTGCGAAATCTGTGGAACCACAGCTTAATGCATTGGAACAGCAATAATAGAAGTGATTCGGACACAAAGCAAATCCAGCAGAGAAGAACATCTAAATAAATCAAAAAAACCCAGCTCTCCTAGCAAAATTTAGAAGCATAGACCTCCTTTTTTAATGAAGTCCTTGCCCATGGATGTTCCTCTCCTATTGCCAACACCGTGTGTTCAGAGGTATTCTATTATGAACTGTTTTGCTTGCCTCTGTCCTGATGAGTTTTTTCACAATTCCAGTTATTAGGAATCCCAAAAAAAAAACTAAAGTGGAATGCGCATCTCGCATTAAAAAAGTTCTATGGCGGCGCCGAATATTTTTCTGAAAATTGTTTCTTACCTACTACTACTAATGGACACCATTTATCCCAACCTGGATCATGAACACCTCTTAATAGTAGCCGTTTATTTAAAGCTCCTTTACGTTTAACAGTTTGTACACACCAAGGTGGCACAATCATGTTTCTAAATGGACCAAAGTCGCACTCCTAAAATATGATAAAATTAAAGACATAACTAACAAATTATTACTAATATAATATTTAATATCATATTGAATATCAAATAAGGAGTGTTATAGGAAGATAATTTAACAATTATTTACTCATTGCAGCCTCTTTAGTTCAGAAATCTTAAATAATTTTTAAATCAAACTTGACCGTTTTCTAAAGAAAAACAACTACTTCCTGGGCCTACAGCACCTCAGAGGGTGCAAGTAGAAAATTACCATTAATTATTTTGACAACAGACATGTTCCATTCTTAAAAAAGGAACATATAAATATAATAATTTGTTAAAATGATCCTTTTAAATTTGAAAATGTTTCTACTTCAACAGAATTTGTTTTTTGGTAATTAAAAAGATACACATGCCCTAGGTTTTGGATAACTGATCTAAAATTATCAAGGTACATACAAAAATAAACAAACCATACTATAGAAAAATGGGAAAAATTACAAACTATTTGATAAACTAAAATACCATCTTACTTTTTCAATATATGATAAGCATTCAGTGTGAACTGTCATTTGACACCAACAACATCTAAAGTCAATTAAACCAGGTTCTCTTGAACATTCTTTATCACAATAATGACAGTTAGCACCAAAAGGTAAGTTTCCTAAAATAGATAAATTACATAATATTAAAAAAATAGGTCCTTAATTTTTAGATATTAATTTTTTTGGTTTAAATAGGTATTTGTCAATAAATATTAAGTAACAGATAAATCAATAAATAAACTAATAGACTAAATGGTTGTCAAAATCCTACAAATATGTTTATGACATGATGTATATCTTTAAATCAGGGCCGTGCTATCAATTAAAAAAAAAAAATGACAAAGTGATTACAAAATTTACAACAGAAAAAAACACATGATACAATTAATTTACAAAAAGTAGTTAAATTATATTTCTTTTTTCACAAAAACAACTAAGTTTTGATCAAAATAATGTTTGCTAAAATTAATGTAGTATTCTGCATAAAGTACAGATGTAATCAACATTAAATCTCGCATTAAATCATGGTATTGGATACAAATTAAATAAGAGTAGGTACCTACTATTTACCCAATGAAGTATAAAGTACCTTTTATCCAATGATGTAACTGGTTCTGGTCATTACTGGATATTTCTTTACATTTTAAAGCAAAATTAGCTTTTTTTACACAATCTGGATCAGCACAAACACCACAACAATCACAATATACTCCAATCCCATTTAATAATAAAGATTCACATATGGAACAATACCATGTCTAAAACACAACATAATAAATGTTTTACACTAACCTACACATTGTGGAGGGCACACAACTCATTAAATTATATTATCACCAGAAACAGCCATCATTACATGAACAATTGGATTAATCTTAAGTAAATACAGTGGCATAAATTAATAAACTGTTATTTGCGTAATATAAGTAAAGGCTAATTAACAAATTCATACAAATACCTTTGCGGTAACTGTCACAGAAGTCCAGCTATGTCCAGTTAGTGTTTCTCTGACAAGAATTTGTCCTTCTCCACTTAGTTTCTTAAATATATAAAAACTGATTATGCACAATAACACAGCACCAATGAAGCCAGTTAATCCGTAGGGAGGAAATAAGTCACCTAATATCCACATGTTGGCTATTTTTGATAGATTTTACAGAAAATCTATCAAATATAATATAGGGAATATTTGAACTATTATCATATTATTTACTTTCAATTTTTAAAGTGCTATATTTAATTTATATAAAATCACATTTTTCACAAAACTTTAATGATTATGCATTCATAAATTAACAATTTATTTCCTTTTTAAACAGTAAATAAACAGTCAGTTGACATATTTTTAATATATGTCGGGTGGATGGTGATTTGACATATATGTCCTATATTTTACCATATCGATTAATATCGAAAGTTTCCATCTATCTATAGACCGTTTCTAGTTTGGTAAGACTGCCTGAATTTAATGAAAAATCTGGTTATTTTTAAATTACATGAATGTGGAGTAGATGGCGATGGTGGATTCAAATTAGTATTTTTATTAGGTTTGTTCCAACCAAGCAAAGAACCGTTCTAGAACGGTAATATTACCACTCACAAGACCAAATTAGTGCACTGCGCAACTCACTACACCACTGCGCACAAAAATTACTATTTTAGAACGGTTCTTTGCTTGGTTGGAACAGACCTAATATAAATTCAAATATTTTTATAGCCTGTTGACTTTCTTTATCAAAGACAGAGATGAAAACATGAATTTTGCTTCGTATAAGCAAATTTAATTACGATTCTCCTGTGGTTTAAAATAAACTCGTGAACACCAACTAATAAATAAAGTTGAATTCCAAAATATATGAATTACATGATGCACAATAACAATTACAAGTAAATTTCTAGTTTTAAATTGGGTCAGAACGCCAAGCTGTAATCGATTTATATTTCGACTTTCGATTAGTACGAAATACGAGCATACACCTAACCTAACCTATATGCTTGTTTACAATTTACACGTGATTCAAATTCAAATATAACCATTAATAAAATCACACTTTTAAATTATGGGAACTAAAGTAAAATTGAAAGAATTGTAAGTATGTGTAACAATTAATGTTTCATTGAAATTTATCGTTCACAAGTTATTTATTTAGTGTTAATATTTTATTATTTTACAAAATAATTTTTAGTTTTGAAGTTGAATCCAAACATGGTGCTTTTTACACTGGAAGTAATTTAGAATGGATCGAGGATGTATTGTATTGTCAAACAAGTTCTAGTATTAATTTGTTAAATACAACAACTGGATTAATTGATAAAAAAATTGGTGATGACAATGGTGAAATTACAGATACAATTCAAACTTTTACAACTAATGGTATTAAAGTTGTTACTTCACACAGAAGTGGTTTGTTGAAACTATGGAACCTAGAAGGAGAGTTAGAAAATATGTGGAAATACATACACAAAGGGCCTATAGCTACATTGACATTAAAAGCTAATCAATTGGCTAGTGGTGGTTGTGATGGTGTAGTCAGGTTATGGGATCTTCAAAATCAAATATGTTTACTTAGTCTTAAAGGATGTCAAGGAGTTATAAATGTAGTTGAATTTCATCCAGAACAAAAATGTATTATTTGCTTCAGGGGATGATGGAAAAATTAATTCTTATGAATTAACTAAAGGCAAGTTACAAGTCATATACTCTGGACATTACAGCAAAGTCACATCTTTTGTATTTTCCCATGAAACATCATTTTTTGTCACTTGTAGTAGAGATAAAGTGATAATACTTTGGGAAGTTGGCAAAACAGAACCTTTGAAGGTTATTCCACAATATGAAGCTGTTGAGACTTTAGTTAGGTTACCTGTTAAATTTAAATTACCAAATTTCAAGTCTGAACCCTCAGGAATCTATATAGCAGCTGCTGGAGAAAATGGTGTAATATCAGTATGGGATGTTAGTAAAGCCAAACAAGTCTATGTACAAGATAATTCCTTGGTGAGCAAAGCTACAGAAGAAGGTGGATTAGCAATAACACTGCTTAAATGTAATTATAAAGATAAATCCATTGCAGTTGCAACAGTTGATCATAACATTATAATCCATCATTTGAAGTCATTTGTGTGTCTCAAACAATTTACAGGATTTTCAGATGAAATTTTGGATATTACATTTGTAGGTAAAGATGATTCACATTTAGCAGTAGCTACAAATTCAAAAGATATAAAATTATATGCCAATTCTACCATGAACTGTCAAATCTTAAAAGGACACACTGATATAGTTTTATCTCTGGCTTCTAGCCCAACAAATTCTGAGCTTATGTTATCATCAGGGAAAGACAACTCTGTTAAATTATGGAAGATGCATGAAGATAATACTATGACTTGCATAGCTACTGGTCTCAGACATACAAGCTCAGTAGGATCTGTGGCATTTAGTCAAACTGATTATAATTTTGGTGTCTCAGTGAGTCAGGATATGTGTTTAAAAATTTGGGAAATCCCAAAAAAATTGAAATTATGTACAACATTAAATTGTACTCAAACAGTTCTGGCTCATCAAAAAGATATTCATTATGTAGCAGTATCTCCAAATGATAAAATAATAGCCACTGCTTCTCAAGATAAAACTGCTAAACTTTGGAATACATCTTTAGAGTTAATAGGTACTTTGAAAGGACATAAGAAAAGTGTATGGTGTGTACAATTTTCTCCTGTTGATCAGGTGGTTGCTACTTCTTCCTCTGATTGTACAATTAAATTATGGTCAATAGCCGACTTAAGTTGTCTTAAAACATTTGAAGCACATGATGCCAGTGTACTAAAAGTTCATTTTATTTCTGCTGGCATGCAGCTAATAAGTTCTGGAGGAGATGGTCTTATTAAATTATTTTCCTTAAAATCATCTGAATGTATTAATACATTGGATCAACATGAAGCTCAGGTGTGGGCAATTGCTATAAAACATGATGAAACTGTTATAGTAACAGGAGGTAGTGATTCAATACTGATAAAATGGAAAGATGTAACAGAGGAGCATAAAATTAAAAAATTAAAAGAAGCTGAAGAATTGGCTCTGAACGAACAAAAACTAAACAATTATTTAGCAAATGGTAATCACTTAAAAGCTCTCAAAGAAGCTTTGAAATTGAATAAACCTTTCAAAGTTTTAAAAATTGTAGAAATCATTATAAAAAAAGGTACTACAGGTTTGGCCACAACTATAAAAAGCCTTAGAAATGACCAAAAAGATACACTTTTCAAAACTGCAATTTCATGGAACATGAACAGTAAACATTCACATCCTGCTCAACTTGTTATGAATATTTTATTAAATGAAATGCAATCTGGCGACTTCAAACCTTCTAGTTTAAGTTCTGCACTTGAAGGAGCTTTACCTTACACAGAGAGACACATGAAACGATTAACAGAATTGATGCAAGACTTGCAATTTGTAAACTATGTTGTAAAATGTATGAAACCTCATACTTAGTTTAAGGATTGTTTTTTAATTATAAGTGTTTTTATATATTTATAAAGATGAATAAAATGTTGGTCTTTCCTGTCCAAAGTTGTTTTGTTTTTGATATAAGTATTAAATATTTTTTAACTGGCTCAGCAAAAATGTATTCACTATGTAGTGGTATCTCCAAATACTAAAATAATAAGTTCTTTGAAAGAGCATAAGAAAAGTATATGGTGTGTATATATACAATTTTCTTCTGTTGAGGTGGTTGATATTTCTTCCTCTGAGAGGGAGAGAGATATCTTTATTGATTACCCAAAAGGTTATTGACCATAGTCTTTCTGCAAGTCTTACTGCAAGTAAGAGTCAAATGATGAGCATCTGGAACAAGCTACAGGTAATGGTGGGAGTAGTGCACTTGGATAAACAGGATAATGTTGATGTTTAAAAAATAGGCCTTCGCTAAGAAGTTTTTCAAATGATTGGATGTTTTCCTCAATATAATTCTCTTACAAAATCGATGGTTAATGGTTAATGAGTTCAAGTGATCGCTGATAATTTGGTCGCTTATTTCCAACTCAACTGATGAAATTACTACGGAAAATGAAGCATCTGTGGCTGATGGAGTTGTTTTAAGTGAAGGCGAACTGACTTAATGTTTGAATTTGTTTAAATGTAGCTATTAGCGTTTTTTCTTTAGACCAGTGGTTCCCAAACTGGGGGGGGGGCGCGAGACAAGCTTAACATTAAATTAAATTTAAGTAGTCTGCAGGGTGGAGACTCAAATATAGTTACTCATCGTGATGCGATCAAGAAGTATATTGAGAAATTGCAACTTTGGAGGCGTAAAATATCAGCAAACCCCTGCAGTTCAAGGGTCAAGGATCAAGTTTGAAAATCCAGATATCAAACCATTTGGAGAGCCTAATTGAAGAGTTCCAGAAATACTTCCCAAACACTTGTGACGATAGTATTTACAGAATGTCAACTGACCCATTCCATGTCAACATAGACTCCCTGCCTGAATCACTTCAAGAAGATGCTTTGGAAATAGTACATGATTCCTCTGTCAAATACAACTTTGATATAATGGACAAACCTTCATTTTGGTTAAAATATTTCAAAGTTTATCCTACTGTATCAGCAGACTAGTAAGAAAAATGAAAGCCCATCCATCTCACTAACCAACCTAATCTATTTTTCTCTTATTAATAATTTTTGTATTTTATGAAAACTGATATTGTTATACCTTATGGCAGTATAAATAAATGTTTTGTTTTCAATGTAATACTTATTTGGTTTTGTTTTGTTCCTAGGCCCACACAATTTATTGTTAAGGGGGGCGCGAGAAGCTTTCATTTCAACAAAAGGGGGGCGTGGTACAAAAAAGTTTGGGAACCCCTGCTTTAGACCATCAGATTTGATAATAAAACCAGTTTTTGTTTTAATTATAACATCCTGGTAAGTAACGGAATTTGTAGTCCACAAATCTGCAAATTCGATTCGGGACATTTCTCTTATAGTAGTAATATAAAATGTATTTTTGAATAATCTATTTTTAATAACTTGCATTTTTTGGGAGTAGTTAATAAAATTTTTTGTTGAAAAGATTTCTTTACAATACCTGCTTCAATAGAAGCGTTATCAGAAACAACAGGATTTTTTACTTGTTGTTTGGTTGAGTTGGATGTTTGTTGTCATTAGTTGATTTTTTATTTTCTCGTACGAGTTGCGATTTTTTCCTTTTAATTCTAATTTTATTCCATTGGCCTCCATCGTTGGTTTCCATTTCTGAGTAGCTGCCATTATAGCTTCCATCGGTATCGGTTTGTATTATCGACGTAAGCTCTCACTAATTATCACTATTTACCATTGCTATACGATAGTACGTCTATTCTCTATGACTTATACACTGTAAGTTCTTCCTTTGATTATACTAATAAATTGTGGCCAATAGCCAATATAATTTGTCTTAAAACATATGATGTTGGAACTGTTAATGTAGGAGGAATAATAACCGAGCAGTAGACTGTAGCGTGGTAGATGATGGTTCATAAAATATATTATTATTTCTCCCCCATTGCGGCTCAGTATAGCGGGTGAAGGACCACTCGGGAGTACCGAGAAAAAAGCACTATAAACAGTTTTATAATTTACTTACAAGTTCCAGTTTATTTGACAACAATGCACAGGTTACAAACACACAATTTATTAACAATACTTGGTTTGTCTTTAAACTTCCGTGCGAATTGAGGAATTTGTCTTTCGAGAAATTGACACAGCGTAACTATTATAATTATATTTGTATAATATATAACTACTAAAATGAATCGGCAAGTAGCCGGCTTTTGCGAAGGGCGCGAGTACCTATTGTAAGCGGGCGGTACACTTCATGCGAGAGTTCAAACCATACTACTTAAAAAGCGGGAATTGTGCAATAAGAGGGTTAATAAGGGAAGGCTCGCGCCAAATTTTTATATTACGGTGGGGCGTATTGGCGCGCTATTTAAAATGGGTTAAACAGAACACTTGGATAAATTGGGTTTATAATTAAATTTATCCAGTTAACTTCTGCTAACTTTTAATATTCATTTTAATGCTACTCATCTGTGACACTTTGTGGACTTACAAAAAGTAAGGGTTGATAAAATAAATTTCAAACCACTAATTAAACTTTTTTAATTGGTATAATGTTAATTTTTTTATTTTCCAATGTACAGATTTCCCCTTCTATTTTATCTCCAATTTGAAGTTGAAAACCACGTAATTTGCTGCTGTGAATTAAACCATCTCTTCCAACACCTGAAAATTATCATAAAAAATATAAAATTAAAGTAAACTCCCACCATATAAGAAAATCTAAATTTTGTTTAGATTTTCTTCAAGTATTTGAAATTAAAGGAGTTCTAGCAAATCAGCAATAGACCGGTGCCGAAGCCTTCAAAAATAATAAAAAGTGATAAAAAAAATCACAGTAGGATGAAACCCATTGGAAAGAAAATAGTAATTATGCGCAAAGGTAGAAAAATGAATTATTGTCGATTTCCATTAAAAATTAACTACTTTACTACCTCAAACAAAGTCAATAAAGTTAGGTATATAGGCTAGTAGTGAAAAAAATAAATTACGGGCGAGCCGTGCTCGGGAAGTGGAAGGGGTGAGTTTTTAAGGGTACAAATTGGTTTATCTCGATTTTAGACAAAAAGTATTATGAAAAAAGTTAACCTTACGGGTAAAGTGTAAATTTTAACAAATAGCTCGAAATTATACATAACCAAAAAATAATAATGATAAAAGTTTTTGAATTTACGCTTTTTGCATTTTTCTATACTAAAATGCCCACAGACTTTTTGAAAATAAACTGCTACTTTGACAAGTGAATTTTCAATCGAAAATTAGGGTGCTTTTTTAATATTAAGTCAAAATAAGGTTAATTCAAATAAATTACAGTATATTTGGGACATAATAAGATAAGTCTTCACCAAATTTCGTAGAAAAAATTTTTTTTTTAAGATAAAAATAAAAAACCAAAAACTTACGTTATTTGAATTTTGCACAGTTCAATATATGTTCACTATGTTGCTGACTAAGCATATTTAAAGTTATTTTTCTAGTAATGAAGTGTTGTAATTAGTTTTGATACGTAGAAATATAATTATAATGATTTTAATGTAACAGTGTATTTATCAACTACCACCCAGTTAAAATATATTTCATGGCAACTGAAATACCACAAAACTATTTTAATTTGGTTTGGCATAAGAAAAACATGTAGAAGTCATACCCAGAAATAGTTTTAACCGGTGATTTTACTGTATTTTACTTTATGACCGAAAGTCATTATTAAAAATAATTTTTCAGTTTAACAATGTGTTCTCAATTTTAGAAACCAGGACCAACAAATTTTATGTTCGACATCGTAATGGACTTTTGAAAAGTGTATGTATGGATAAGAATTATTGTTTTGCTAACATACTTGAGGTTTGTATATAAATATCAAAAGTAATTTTAAATGAAATAGGAAATGGAATACCCAAAATAGTATTGTCTTACCTATATCCACAAAACATCCAAAGTGAGTAACGTTCTTTACTCTGCCTAAAACTTTACTGCCAATTCTAAGATCGTCTATACTTTTCAGTCCAGTTGAAAAAAAAGCAGCTTGCGGCAATTCACATCTCAAGTCATAGTTTAACGGTTTTTCTAAAGCATCACATATTAGATCCAATGTTTCTACATTAGTAGTTAACTTTTGGGAAACTTCAGGTAATTCCATTTTTATATTTTTAATGTTATTTATTAGTTTACTGTCACCTATGTCTTTAACATCGAATTTAAACGATTTTAATAACTTTATTGTTAAATCATATGATTCTGGATGGATTATCGTTTGATCTAATTTGTTGGTCTTTACATTTTTACGGTCTGGTGTCAATGCACTAGATGGGCAGATTTTCAAAAAACCAGCGCACTGTTCATATGCTTTCGGTCCAATACCTGTTACTTTTAGCAATTTTTCTCTGGTTGTAAAAGGTCCATGTTTTTCCCTATATTTAACTATTTCAGTTGCTCGTTTATCAGTTAATCCTGCAATTCTCCTGAAACAAAATAATTGAAGAAACAAAAGGGGATTAAAAATAAACGAAAAATAAAAAAGGTTTTGGTAGAATTTATGAAAACCAAACCTTTTCTCAGTAGCGGTAGATTTACACCAAATTTCGCTAAAATAAAATAAAAATAGGAGTATATATCGATCATCATTACTGAAACCAACAATATCATAATTATGTTAAATTTGAAAACCTTTCTTTTTAGGGGATTAACTATTAAATATAAAACGTACCTTAATAAACACTGTGACGCCGTATTTAAATCTACTCCAACAAAACTGACGCATTCTGAAACAACCTCATCCAAAGCTTCGTCCAAAGTTTTCTTTTTAAGGTCATGTTGATACATTCCTACTCCTAGATGTCTAGGTTCTACTTTTACCAATTCAGCTAGAGGATCTTGAATTCTTCTTGCCAATGAAACTAAAATTAACAAACAAAAAAACTGGTTTTGTCTCCTATGCCACAAATTGTTTTTTAATTGTTCATTTTCAGTTTCACAATGATGCCTATGGTTTTCATTTTGAACTAAGCAGTAGGTACACGACGTGATTCGATTGATTTTTGGGGTAAATAATAATTTCTTTATATTAGTTTAACTGCGAGGACCACAAAGGTGAAAATACAAAAATCTCAGATAGTTGTCATTAATATGCGAATTTTTTGATGATTGCGGTTTATAGATGATTAGTATTAATGTTTTACCGGTTTTATAAAAGCAATAGGTAGTCAAAGAACTAATTTAGTATGATGGTATTAATCAAAATGGTGATATAGTACATATATTTACCTACGACCACCCCTGTAAGCGGTCAATAATACACAGTCCTCAATAAATGTAAGATGCTTATAACGCAAGGCAAAGAAAACGCACAGTTGTAAAGTAAATCGCACGGCTTCCCTAGCAACCAATTAGTAACTGTCAATAGACGTCGGCAAGATCTCTTATTTACATAATATTTAAAGTTGAATTTCTTACTATATATAAATGGCATTTATTATAATATATAAAATTGCATTTAATATTGAGTTATTTGGAATTATATATTTGTTCCCTTTCATCTACCCACTTCTTGTATCTGTCTAAATAGATCATAATATAATAATAAGTCATTTTTATGTAATACAGTTAATTATTTAAACATTTAGAATATTTTTATTACCCAGATACTTTTTAAAAATACCTATGAAGGTAATTCAACTTGTAGGTACTTATAAGAAGATATTTATACTTGTTCTGTAACTTTAATTACACTTTAGTTAATTTACAAAACCCTTTTGAATAGTTAGAATGCACTAAATTTTAATATTACGCCAGAAACCGATCGGTAACATTAAATTAATAACTAAAAAACAATGAAAATGTGTATCACTACACTATGGCGTTCATTCCAAACCAAAAATAGTGTTTGTAGATTAGAGCATGCGTTTGACAGTATGCGCATACGTTATTATTCAGCCAGTTAGCAAATATATTTTTGAAATAAATATTTCTTATGCTTCAACACGCGAAATAACCCTAGTACCATTAATATTTAATAGCTGTACTGTTACTATAAAAAATAATTATAATAATTAATATGAAGTAATTAAATATTATATAATAAAATCATCAAAATTATCTATTGTTGCTGTTGTTGGGAGAACTAGCATTTTCTTTTGAGATCAGAGGAACCCACTGAGTACACACTGAGACGAATTGTGTGTTCTATTGAAATATCATTAGGGAGAGCAATCTGTCACGCATGTTCTTTTGAAGGTTCAAGCGTTCAAGTTAAAGTTTTTTGATATAATTTAATCCGCTCGATTTTGGTGTATGGGGAGCAATGAAACAACATGTCCACAAAAATGTCATAAACACTCGCAACCAACTTTGGGAAGAAATAAATGCTGCAACTGTTTCTTTTCAGCCAATGATGCTATTTAATATGAGACGATCTTTTATGGAACGCATTGATAAATGCATTGATGAAAATGGTGGACATATATCGAACACTTACTTTGATAAAAAGTTTTAGGTTATTCAGTTAAACTATTTCTTAATTTCAATTGAAAATAAAATATGATATTATTATGACTTTAATTTAATATCAAATGTAAAATGTTTGATGTCAAATCCAATAACAGATTATTAATTATCTTAATGATGTATGTAAAAAAATAATAGCCTATAGTATTTTTTCTTTAATATTTTGGAAACTATCAACTTTAGTTGAAGATATTCCATACCAAAATTTATAATTATTGATGTTTTTTTTCTATTTTTCATTCGTTGCCTGGAATAATTGCGTTACACGGAGTTATGCAGCTGATTTGTAAAATGCGATTATGCAAATTTATGTCAAATATGTGGCATATGTGGCGTCCTCTATGAGATACATCAAAATTATGCATCAAATTATAATTCCTTATACTCAAAACCTCTACTTATAAATTTTTGTAAATAAATCTCCATAAACATGAAAGTTATGGCGAAAAATTAAATTTTAAATTTCAACTTTACCACCCTGTATCTTTCTTAATATCAACATTTTATTAAAGTAAGTTGGGTTAAATCGTAATATTTTAGAGTGTAGAGTCTACTGTTTCTCTTTGTACAATTACTTAAGGATCACCCTGTATAAGATGCAGATATAAAAAAACTCCAAACTAGTCCTTAAAAAATATTTTAATCACTGATTTTTCCATAATACTTACTTGCACTAATGATGTTGGTATCTAAATCAGAAAATTCCTTTTTTGCTTCAGGACTACACGAATAAATGGACGCTCCATCTTCACTCACTATCGTATATTTCACTTCAATGGGATGAAAATATTGAACCTTGATCAGATAAGTTAACCATTCTTCTGTTGCCTTGCTCGCTGTACCATCACCAAGAGCTATTAGTGAACAACTAGTAAAATCATAAAAATAAATTCAATTTATGGCATTTTAAGGGATGGCTGCATCTTCCATGATCAAATATTTACAAAGAAATACAGAGAAACACAAAAGTTTAAAAATAGACGTTTGACTCCAGTGGCGGTCCATATTTTATTAAATTATAGCCCTAAAAAAAGTTGGGGGGTGAAAGGGGTGTTGATCCCCTCTGAAAATCCAAAATAAATCAAAATAATTGAATGCAACTGTTTTCAATTTATTGGGTATTCTCTATTAGTATTTCCTATAAATTTTCATACATTAACGTTAAACCGTTTAGAGTAATGTTAAAAAAAATTATTTAAATTTTTAACTTTTTTGTGTGCACTATTGTATATAGGTAAGTGGGGTTCAATCGACATATTTTTGACCCTAGAATTTGTGGTATAATTTATGATCATTATTTTAGAGATACCCTGTATATTTAAGTATAAGGAACATGTTGCTGTTTTGTATTAAAATCTTTTATTTATTTTCTTGTTATTATTTTAGATTTTTATTTTTACTTATTTATTTAAAAGTAAATCTCAATTTATAAATGATTTTTCTAATATACTTTTACATCTCAATATCAATTTGAAAATTTTTATTTTTATCTGAGAATTGTTATATTAATAGCTATTATTTCTTTATGAGGTATTAAGTTATATACAATACTAATTGTAGTCCCTTGTTTTTGTTATTTATTATAAAGGTATATTAAACTATTATTCTTAAATTACTATGTACATGTACAATTTTTGATAAATAAATTTTCTATTACTAAAATTACCTCTCTGCCTTTGTTAGTTGAATTAATGCTAGTCTAGATATTTTTTAATAAAGTAAAATACATTCCTTGTAATTAATTTCAATTTTCATAATAATAATAGTAATTTTATAGTATTTACAAAATAATCCAATACTTACTTATTTTTGTGTAACATATTTTTTAAAGTTTCTTGAGCTGTATTCCTGTTAAAATTAGTAGAGTGTGGATAAACAACTGCATGATCTAATACTGTTCCTGTAGAAGAAATCACAGCTATTTTACAGCCGTGAGTATAACCAGGATCAATTCCTAAAATTGGCTGTCCTTTTATAGGTGCTGCTAATAATATTTGTCGCAAGTTTTTGCTAAAAACTTCATATGAAGCTTTTTCTGCTATAGTTTTTAATTCTGAACGTGTTTCTCTAACTAGTAACGGTTGAACTAAAATTTACATTAAACTTCATTAAATAATATAGTTAAAAATAAATGTCATCAAATATTTTAATAAACATATGAAATTTTCATTTGCAAGTTTTATTATTTGTCACTTAGATACATATATACAATCGGCAAACTTGAATGAATGAATGAATCCCTATTTTTTTTTGTTGTGTTTATTATCAGAAGATGGTTCTTTATGTAATGTAAACTTTTTTAATGCAACATTATGACAGTTGACATAGAATTAACAGAAATTAAATACGAAATGAAATTTATTGTACAAACCCTTACTACGCGAAAGTTATTATTATTAAGTTATTAAGAACAGTAAACAACTAACAGGTTGAATTAACTTTCACTATTTATTCGTAAAATAAATGACGGCCGTTTCGCTATAGAACTAGCATCGTCAGATTGGCATATATGTCAAATAGTGAAAGTTAATTCAACCTTTTAGTTGTTTACTGTTCTTAATTAAATACGAAAGTAAATCAAAAAAGTTGGCAGATGGAAAAAGGACGTTATTTAACAAAAAATATAATACGAGGATACATAAAAAGGTTGATAGATGGCGAAAGGACATTACGTAACAAAAATATAATACTAGGGTACACCAATCTTTAAAATCTATACCAATAAAACTATTTATATAAACACAAGAATAAAAAAACTAAGAATATTGTGTGTCATAAAACATTAAAACACTAATACACACCAATCTTTATTAATTATACCAATTCGAATCAATATTTATCGTTAAGACAACGTCTTTCGGTTGTTAAAATTATAAAAGGTAATTATGTTTTTTAAATGTTGAGTAATGAGTAATATAAAACGATTACAAAAAACTTCGCTAAACAGCTAAACAGCCGTCATTGTAATTTAAAAGCTAATTTTTTAATTAAACTCTTAGAACGAGTATTTATTGTTCTTAGTATAATGAACTTTCACAGAGTAAGGGTTATTAAAAAAAATTTGATTTATTTATGCTATGAATGATACTAATGACTTACCTAATCGATTAAATGAATCGTTAACAGCTTCTTCCAAAATACGTTTTCTGTTTTCATTATACCGACCTTGATTTATCCATTTTTTAAAACAGAATTGGCGAAATCTGTTTTGTACACAAGTTGGAATATTTATTTTTACTGACAAAACTTTTAAGTGTTCACCTCTATTAATTGCCAATACCTAAAAACCAACAAAATTATAGTTCCACAATTTATTTTATCCTTTCAATTACAAAAGTAAATAAAGTTTTATCCATCTACGGGCTTTAAAGCAATTCTAATTTAACCATATTAGGAGTAATTAAGTATGTACACTAATGAGCAAATTAACTCCGAATTTAAGAGGAACATAGTACCCCAGGGCTCTGATTCTAAGTGAAAATTTCGATATATGTACGTACCACTTCATATGTTCACAGAATATCTGTTATCCTTATCCCACACTTATTACACTTTTTGAATGTTAATTAGTTAACTAAACTTAGTATACTAGGTAATTTTGGAAAAGTAACCTAATAATGCAAGTGAATTTAAATACCTGATGAGGTTTAATGTTTCGGACTAAAACTTTAAAATCAAAATAAAGTTTGTATTTCCATTCATCAACTGGTTTTCCTTTGGAATTGTCTTTATTTAGTTTTCCGGTAGTTTGTTTGATCTGTAATCTTTTGGTTTCTATTGTGAAATTAATTTCCTTTCGGCTGAAATATATGATTATTATTGTATTTATTAAGAATTTATTTTCTAGCAATACATCTTAAGTTTGTTAAGTTTTTTAGACCCAGGTGTTAATCCAAATAATACATTGTTTAAATTCCTCAAATGTTAAATTTATACAGGATTCCGTATCACAACAGAGAATAAATTTAAAATAATTCGAAAATTTTTAGAAAACTCGTTTTGCTATATGGCAAAAAGTTTAGAAAGAAAGGCCTGTTGAATTATTATTTAATTTCTAATTTATTGACAATCAAAAAATCACTTCTGGAATGATGTAAGCAGATTATTATCACTATATGAATTAATAAAATTGAATATTTTTATTCCAAGAAACGAAAAAGAACAATCAATATAATAATCATAGTTGTACTAATTTGCATTATTTGATTTTTGCCATTATTAGTTTTCTGTTTTTAATAAAGAAACGTACTTGTACAAAAATAACTTACATGTTCCTTAAAAATTCCAGAGTTTCAAAATCGGTTATTATTTTATGTGCTATTATATAAATAATTCCTTTTTCGACTTGTGCAAGTGTTTTCAACTCTTCTTTAGAATAATCTATCCAAAGCGCTAAATCTACTTCGGAAGTGTTATGTAATAATTCTAAAGCAACTTGTTCTAAGCCCAATGCCTTAGCTCGTTCTGCTAAAGTTCTTCTTCCTTCTGGTTTGTAAGGCGCGTACTGAAAAATTGAATAACTTTTACTGTTATCCTTTAATGGAGAAAAAGAGAGAAACTTGTATTTTTAATACAAGTGTGTATATTAATAACTTCAAATTTCTTAGCTAAGCGCTTTCAAGCATAAAATAGACCATCTTCAGAGCTAAGTGTCAAGTTAAATATATACAAGTTTCTCTCTCTATCCAAAGTGTGTACTAACTACTACAGTCCTTTACTTATCCTTTATTGTTTAAATCTGCATCAAAAATTAAAACTAAATGAATAAAAACGGTGAACACTTTAAATATTTAGTTTAAAATTATGGTTAGAATTATACTTTTGGTAACTTGTTTTATTTAGAATAAATTGTTTATTAAAATTTTTTATTTTTAAGGATTGTTTGTTATATTATTCAACGTTTATTCCTTTCACATAATAGATTAATAATTATGGTTTACAATAAATATTACAAAATAACTCTGTTTTCATAAACTTTGGGTATTGGGAATGGTTAACAAAAATTAAAATTACATAATCGGATATTCTATTGATGATATAAAATACAGGGTGTTCTATTAGAAAGAAGTGAGGAAATGAAAGGTTCGAGTTATCGTCCACCCTGTATACAAAAGAGAGAATAATTAATATTTAATAGAATATGGTGATATTGTATCTTATTACGAAACTCTGTAAAGAGAAATACATTATATTTCTTCAACGTACAATAAGGGTGTCCCGTCAAAATAGCCCATGACAAAACAGCCCCGACAAAATAGCTCGCGTCAAAATATCTCGCGACAAAATAGCCCATGGATAAAATAGCCAATGACAAAATAGCCCAACAGCAGGACCCAGAGAGTTTGGAGATAGGATCGTTATCTTTACCTTTTTTTTAACTTTATTACACGTTATTTATTGAATTTTATGATTTCGTTTTTATAATTTAATGGCACTGGAAGAACTAAAAGGACAGACTTCAGTTTTAAGATAAACGTTATAATAATAATATTAAAATTGGATTTTATCATCATTAATTATTGATATTGAATGAAAGGTTCAAGTAATCTGGAGTGGTAACTTGCATTGTCCATTACAATAACCGATCCTTTTGGTATGAATTGAATCATCTTTTCAAATTATTCCTCAAACACGTCTCCATTTATTTCTTCGTGATAATCAACGGTTTTTTTTATTCAAATAAGAGTAAACCATTCTCAAGAAAACCGTTTGTACTGCCTATATGACAAATAATTAATCTTTTACCTTTTCCTATAGGTTCCTTAAAACCAGTAGTATATCCTTCTAGAAAAGCTTGATGGGATGATTTTATATTTTTGTCTTTCATCTAAATAATAAATGTTTTTATTTTGAGCTTTAACTTGTTGTATTCTTCTGAGGTACTGTCTTCTCCAACATACAATTTCTTCAGAATCAATTAGCATTGAGCGTCTGCCCATTTTTTCAAATTTAAAGTTTAACTCATGTTACGTTTTCCGTAGTTTATCCCGGCTTATTGTGGGTAAATCAACATCATTCATAATGGCTTGCAAAACTTTATCTAAAGTTGGTATTTGCTTGTTTATAAAAAATGAGTGAACCAGTTTACGAATAACATTTTTAAAAAACTCGTCCACGTTGACTTTTAATAGTTTTTGTCTACCTGGTTTCGGCTTTGGTGAGGTTACTCCACCTGATTTTTCCTCCTTTAGAACTCTATATATTGTAGATTTTCCATATCCCATTGCCTTAGATGTTGTTTCAACTACACTGTCAATAGTGTTTGAGGGATTTTGATGTTTAAAATAGTGGTACACATTCACTACTACAGCACTCTTTTCATTGAGCGATAAATGGTCTAGTTTTAATTTTTTCACTGGCGTATACTCACAAACTGCTTCCATTTTTAGTCACTACTATTTGTCACGTTTATCGAAAATCAAATAACTGCATTTCTAGAAACTTAAGCACTATTTAAGTGAAAATATCTGTCATTAGAAGCTGTTGCCATTCGGAGGTCGTTAGTTAAATAACAATTATCCCTTTCTAATCTGGTTACGCCTATGACGCACATTATTCCTCTTAGGCCTACTGTAGTAACAATGAAAGATCATAAAATAATGTGATAGTCCAAGAAATTTAATAAATTTTGTATTGAAATTAACAAAAACAATTTAGAATGCATTACAAATATTGAAGTTTTATCGCACGTACTGTACTATAGTTTTGCATACCGAATTAGTTTTTATTCTGGGAATTTACTCTCTCTTGATTTTCAAATACAGTATAATTCCAAACTCTCTTAGGCTTGCTGGAAGAATGCGAAAATTCAAAAAAGACAAAAACAAAGAAGAAAGAACGATATGCTAACTCCAAACTGATTAGGGCACGCTGGAAGGATGAGAGAATTCGAATAAATTTGTTGGGCTATTTTGACGGGGTACTGTACAATAAGATACAGAGCGTTGATTTACATAGTGTCCCTACTAGGAACACTCGAAATGACTCGCTCTTTGAGGATCCAATGCATCGAACTAACTATGGAATTTTTAATCCTATGTCACGGATGATGCGCCTTTGCAATTCAATCAAGTGTGATGTTTGTGGTAGGTCAATTGCTGTCCTAAAGGCACAGTTATCGAAATTGCACCCAACGTTATATTTTATTTATGTAAAATGTTTGTTTGTTTGTTTTTAAGTTAGATTTAGTATATTTTTTATGTATCTTTATTGTTTTGTAAAAAGGGTTATCCCCTATAAATAAATAAATAAATAAATAAATAATCTGCTTATTATATTAGCATATAATAAACAATTTTTCGTCCTTGGTATATAAATAACTATTAAAGACACCTATGTTTATTGTTATTAATTTGGAGATTAAAGTTGTTATAGGTACTTACAATAATATCTAATTCTTCATCACTCTTGGATGATTTTACTATTTTTTCAAGCTGTTTGTTTATGTGTCCAGTTTTCTCCAAAGTATTCAGTACAGTTCTTATTTTCGTTTTTAAATGACATATACCATCATAGGAATTTTTTACCTCTCGTAGTACCTCTGGAGACATATTACCTAAAATCATTTTTAAAAGTATGATTTTTAGTTACACCGGTATTCATATTTTTTTCATACTGTACGGTAAAGTGCCATTTCCCGGACTCAAACGATACACTACAATAATTACTAATGTAACCTTCAAAATTTTTGATACATGCTTGTTTTATTTCAATCTCATTAGTAGTACCAATCAATCAATCCAGTTTATGTTTAAAATAAATCCTTTTTTTTCATACTGTACTGTAAAGTGCCATTTACCGGACTCGTTTGATTCAAAGTGGTACAATTAATGTGAATCTTCAAAAACTAGAATAAAAGCTTAGTTTATGTTGATTCACTTATTATTTCAAACAACAAGTGTAACGTAAAGTGCCATTTCCCGGACTCAAACGTACATTACCGTACAGTATAAAACAATTTATTACATACCTGTAACATTTCTTCTATATCGGGCAATAAACGGAATAGTACTTCCATCATTGAAAAGATTGATGACATTTCTAGCAATTTGAATGTCAAGGTTCATACTTTCTGCTAACAATTCGTGGTCTTTCCATAATGTGTCAGTCGAGCTGTTAGGTTGTTTTTCTTTTGTATTCAAACCAGGGCCTACAAGTCGAGCTTTTTTGGCCTACAAATATAAAAAGGTTAATTTTATAATTGATAATATTTTAGTAAAAAGGTAATTTTGTAATAGATTCAAATTTTAACTATTGAAGTAAAAAATATAACTTAGTAGTAGTTATAAAATACGTAATAATAAATAATAAAAATGATAATTATTATTGCTACTTTCTAAACTCCTTTACCTTTGGTATAGTTGATTCTTCTGATTTGACATCGTTGCAATTAGTTCTTTTTCTTGTTTTCTTTCCCTCATTCTACATAAAAAATAAAATATATCCGTTATTAAAAAGAATAATCTGACATTAGGTTTTGGCAAGCCTTTTCGAATTAATCGAAAATTTTATAAATAACAAATGCCTATGAGATAGTTGAATTGTGTCATCTAGTTACGTTGCAACTCTTAGGGTTAAATTGTACCCCAGCATATTATTTTTCTAAATGAATCTTCATTTAAAATTTTAGTTGGATTATTTTCTTATTTTATAAAGCTGATACAAAAACAATAACAGTGGCGTAGCGATAAATACGGGGGCCCTGGGGCATGTCCACTCACGGGGCCCCTACTACAAAACAAATTTCAGCTTGCTTTTGGGTGAATACAAATTTTTTAATTGATTTTTTTTTTATTTTAAAATATCTAACTATTTTGCAGTTCTAGCTCTTTAATCTACTTTTAAATAAGCATAAATTTATTTTTTGGAAGTGTCTGTTCTACACCGTTTATAAGTAGGTAATAATATATGTATTAACATGCTTCTACATACAGGGTGTTTCAAAAAAAGGTAACACCGTCTCTAGGATAGATAAAAAACTGAAAAATAATTGGGGTTTGCTAAGTAAAATTTTTTTCTAACGCCATCCGTTTTCAAGATAAAGGGCGTTGAAGAAAATGAAAAATTACACATTTCTTACGATTTTGCCGAAACTACTGGCACCATTGCAATGAAATTTTATACGAATATGTTTTGGAAGCTGATATATCCCATGAATTTGTTTTTATAACTAACTCTCATAGAGGGCGCTAGTTACACGATTCATACAACGTATTATTCAACATAACTTTTTTTAGGGTAGAATTATTAGTCAAAACTCCAAGTGAACATAAACATCGTTTAATTCTACACCAAAAAGGTACTCTTGGTAAAACTCGATATTATGTACCGTTTTCGGAATATTCTGATTTGAAAATTATGAAGTAATAACCGCTCCTCGTATAAGTTAATGATAAATTACATGACAAACTTAGAGAAAAGCGAACTATACTTGAAACTGAGGGTACCATTATGTGTGAATAATACTAATTTTTGAAGTGTACTTAATTTTTATATTATCTTAATTTTTTGTTTAATGATTGGTACTGCATTATACAAATGGCCCAAGTTCTTTATAGGAGTTGCTTTAACTCTAGAGTAGATTAAGGTAGACAGAAAAACATACTTACCAATGTGGTACACTACACAAATAAGATTTAAATAAATAGTATTAAAGTAATTTTTTAAAGTAAATATAAATTGTAAACCCGGTTTCAAAAACTTACCTTTTTCTGTGTAATTAATGTTTGGTTGTCTTCATCTTCAGATTTAATTGATAGTTTAGTGCTTACTTTACATTTATGGGATTGTCTCATAGGTTCTTTTTTTACTTTTAAATCAGTTTTTGGTTCCCCTTCTATCTTTACTTTTGATTGTTCCATTTGTTTCTATGTTTAGATTGAAAACTTTAAATCAGTAAAATTTAAATCAAAAATTAAATTATTTATAGCATAAATTTGACATAAAAATATGAGTAGGTACTTAAATGTAAGTTAATGAAAATATATAAATGCAGACAACTGGCACATACATTGGCAAAAAAATACTGAAAAGTAAAATTTATTTAAAATAGCAACAGTTATTTATTTATTGTATTCCATAAAATTAGGTTTGATAAAATATTACTCAATATATATATTATTACTAAGTGGTATTTTAGTGCAGCATAATTGAATAAAACATTAACTTAAAAATTAAACATACCCGTAGCAACATTTGATCATCTTCATCATCAGAAATTAAATTTTCATATATATAATCACTGGACTCCTTGTTTGTTAATTGTTTAATATTAACTTCACATTGCTGGGCTGCTTTCCTAGGTTCTTTTTTAACTTTTAATTTTGTATTTGGTTTCACTTTTTCTTGTTTTACTGTTAATCTCTAAAACAATATTTAAATTTTGGACTTCAATTTTATATTTCCTGTATTATAAAAATGTTTTTACCAAAACTACATTTCAAACATTAACATTTTTTAATTTAAATGCAAGTCAATAAAAATATGTAAGCAAAGAATGGTTCTTAAAATGTTTAAAAAATTATGATTAACAAAGCTTATATAAAATATTTTAAATATTACTACTAAAGTGATAATATTACTATTTGACTTCAGTTTGTGGTAAAATTGGAAATAAAATGAACTTTATGAAAAGAGTACCTTTGACTGTAGTAACATTTGTTCATCTTCATCATCAGAAATTAAATTTCCATCTATATCATCACCACTGGATTTCCTGTCTGTTAATAGTTTAATATTAACTTTACATTTTTGGGCTGCTTTCCTAGGTTCTTTCTTTATTTTTAATTTTGTTTTTTGTTCCACATCTTTATTTCTCTAAAATAATCTTTAATTATTGGACTAGAAATTGTTTCTTATAATATAAAAACATGTGCAGTGAGTAAATAGTAGGTATACCCTATATATTAACTGTGCAAAATTTAAATTAGTACTTACATACTATTTACCAATTTTAATTTCTCCTTATTCTATGGATAAATTTATAATTTAATATAAAACTTACCTTATGAGCTGCTTTTAATATCTCATCTTCATCATCAGTTAATAGGTCAGTATGATTTCCTTTTTTCATGTTTAGTCCCAAATTAAATATCTAAAAAATGGGATAACAGCTCTCATTGTTTTTTGTAATACAAGGATGTCCTGCATCATAACATGTTCAGTCAATCTTAATGCAGTTTTCTAATATTTTATCGGTAACTTTATAGGTACCTTACATAATTATAAATCAGTTAAAAAGTAAAACCTAAAATTTTATGGATTACTTTGCATATATTAAATTGTGTATCATTTACATATAGTATTGATAAAGTTTTGTGAAGTTAAGACATTTCCAACATCAAAAATTAATTCAATTAGAGTTAATCTTTTTCAGCAGATATTGAATTTCTTGTAATGAGCTTTAATAAGACTGCAATAGAAATAAATGATGTGACATCCTTCTTAAATTGTTTAATTAGTATTTAACAGAAATTACAATGTCAGAGTAGTTTGAAAAAGGATATATAAACATAAAGTAATGGTTTAGAACTAAAATTTCTAACTGACTTTATTTTATAATATTAACAAAAGGTCTTTGGGTTGCGTTACCAAGAATAAGAAAAATATTTTATTTAACCTCAAAAGTAAATCTGTACTTTGTCAACAGAAATTAGAGTATCTGCCATAAATTGAATGTGTAAGATATCAAAAATCGTTACCAATGACAATCACACTGTAACTCTTCTAAGTAACACAACAATCTAGACTATTACAAATACATGATAACTGCAACTGCTATGCTACAAGCCAAGCTACAACTATAAAATTGCTATAGACTGGTTCACATACCGGAACATCCTCTTCATCGTCAGAAATAAAAACTGCAGAATTATTATTCATTGTTTAACTAGCTTTACTTAAACATAAAATAAAATATGACCTAGTTTGTAAAACGGAAAAAACCAAATCCAGCACGTAAATTCAGAATTATTTTCATATAATATTAATCAACCACCTTAATCTATACTAACAAATACACAATATTATATTAACAAAATAGCTTTTTTAACCGTTATACATTTTTAACTTTCATAAAATTGAGTTTTAAACAGTTTAAAATTTCAAAATATGTCTGTTTGTTTCTTCTTTACGCTTTACGATAGATAAATCCGTGGTACATCTTTTATTTTTCAAGCCACTGTTTATGTTTATGAACTAGAGTGTTCTATGTTATGTACCGGCACCTTAGACCATAGATTAGAAAGAAGTTTATAGATAGCCGATTCTAACGGTTTTTTTATATTTTGCACTTATAAAAATCTTCATTATAAAACGCATTTGCGTATCGTAATGTAACTTTTACGCACGCAAATTTTTGTTTTAAATGGTTGGCGACATGAGTGAAGTATCTAATGCTTAGACAAGGAAAGAGAGAGGACTGCGCATTGGAATAAATTTATGTAACCCATTTACCACCAAACTAATGGCGGACAATATTGACATAGGCGTATCATACGATTTTTCTTACACAATTATTAAATAATCATTTTCATTATTTCGTATTACAAATCTAATTTAAAAAAGTCTTTAAATTTATACTGCTACAAAAAAATAGAACAATCATTTTAAAACATATTTATTTAATAAATATTACAATTTTAATCAATTTTATCTATTTTAAATATATGTTTTTGTTCCACGCCACTGCAAAACTATTACATCTATGAGCAAATAATAACAATTAAATGAAAAATAATCTTTAAAACTGAATGAAAACAATGTTCAAAATGTATGTACAATTAATTTAAGTTATCGTACATAACATATGTGATTTAATTAAACATCTATTACCTGAAAGCTGTAATATTAAAAAAAATAAATTTCAAGGAAATAGTTGTAAAATACTTCTTACCTATGAAATGAAATTCCTTGCGCTTTTTTAGCACTCTGACTGTTGCACTTATAAGCTACACAATTAACCATTTTAAAATGTCTATTCAGGTTATTAAAAAAGGTGAAAATTAATAAAAAAACTAAAAAAATACAATTCGATGTTCCAAATTTGTTTACCACCAAACGTTTGAAAATTGGCTTCACTCACACGCATAAGGTTTTCATTGCCATGCGCTGTCCTCTCTCTTTCCTAGTCTAAGATCTAATGACCATTGACAAGGCTATTGACAATGACATTTGTGGCTAATAGTAATTCATTAATTTTATATTGTTCTTTAAGAGGGGCGTTTCTAATTTGGTAAGACTGCCTGAATTTAGTGAAAAATCTGGTTATTTTTAAATTACAAGAATGTAGAGTAGATGGCGATAGTGGTTTCAAATTAGTATTTTTGTTATAAATTTGAATATTTTTAGAGCTTGTTGACTTTCTTTATCTAAGACAGAGATGAATATATGAATTTTGCTTCGTAAATCTTTCAATGTTTCCACGACATACACAAACATTTGACCTTGAGACCATAAACAGATGAAAAATACCTGTATATTTTTTATTAATAAATATCCTATTTGGATATATTTTGAAAGTTTGTTGTGATATTATTGTGTCATAGGCGTAACAAATTAATTGTTTTTAGGATTTAAAATATCGATATATAAAAAAAATAAAATAAAATAAGATTTCGGCATTCCTAACAAATAATTAATTAATGAAATTTATTGTACTAAGCAGAGTTGGGTCGGATATTGAAAAAAAGTATCCGGATGCACGATTACTCAAAATGTATCCGGTTACTTTTTTAAAAAGTTCGATAGGTACTTTCATTTAAAAATGTGTTCGGATACAAGTATCCGGATACTTCCTAGGATACTTTTTTTAAAAAGGAGGTAAATTATTAGTATTAAAACTATGTGATGTGCATGTATTTTTAATGTAATATATAATAATAAAAATACATTTAATGAGCTAACGAAAAACTTTTTCTTGTTACTGCCTGAGCTTTTGATATTGAATTTGGCCAGCCGAGTTTTCAAACTTTTTAGGGGGTGTACTTTTTTTACTTGTAGGTACACTAAAATAAAAATATTAGGATGTCCTTCTCACAAGTGTCACCCGGTAGGTACACAATTTTATTTTAAAAAAATAGGCAGTTCGACAAGAGGAAAAAAATAATTATTTTACATTTTACATATTTTAAATACATTTAGTCAACACAAAAGAAATTCAACAATTTTAGAATTTTAAATGTATAATTTTAGTTGGTTTTTTAGAAAATAGTTATAATAAATTGCATTCTAGATTCGAAATGTGTACAAATGGGCGGTGAAAATATTGAATAATTATTTTTTTTATGTTTTGTAATAAGTAAAAACTTTTATCCAGTGTGACTTTTTTCATTAAAATGTAAAATATTTTTTTGTAAGTTAAATTATGACCATAGAATTGCTTCATTTCTAACAAATCAAATATTGCCAAAATTTTTACAAACATTTAGTCTTTAAACCAGTAGACTAACAATAAAATTCAGCATTTTACATGAATTTCAAACCAAAAGTTTTGACATTAAGTACGTTTACACCGGGCGTACCAAATTTTTAGTCCGAGGTCTAAATGACGTCACGTGTACTTTATTTTCGGTGTAAACACCCAAGGAGTAAAATTTGGTACTCGAATTTGATCCGTCTCAACTAGGGTGGATTAAATTCAATTTTTAACGGTGTAAACACGGCGCATTATAATTCGTGTACCAAAGTGACGGTTGGCTAAAATCACAGAGTAAAAATAAGTCAGCTGTCACGTAAGATCGTGTCAAAATATGGTCAAAATAACCTAACCAATTTTCGTTACTCCTAGGTTTCATCCACATTCTTTGATTACTTAACAATCCAACAAAGTTACTGTTACTCAAGAGCGAATAAGCTAAATTGCTTCTTAAATATGGAGACTCCGACAACTCTAATTTAAATCTTTTGATTCTTTCAATATTTTTTTCTTTCTCAGAAACTCTATTACCACAGCTACTATTTTTGTATTCATTTTCAAAAAAAATCTACCATATTACTTAAAGATTCAAGATTATGTCATTTTAATATGAAAATGTCAAATGTCAATTTTGGTCTCAGGCTTTAATCCTGGACTATTTTAATCCATCAAAACAGTCAGTGTAAACACTTGATGTTCTAAACCGATTTGGTCCTCGGACCAAATTGCTCCACACGGTGTAAACTAACCTATTGTTAAAATTTCTTTTGATTGGCTAAATGTATATAAAATATGTAATACTTTTTAGTTGTTTCAAAGCAAGCAAAAGCTTTTATAAATAGTGACTTTTTTCATTAAAATGTAAAATAATTTTTTTGTCCTCTTATAAAGTCGAACGATATGGGCATATTGTAAGTACAGTCGGCTTTAGAATAGCATATACATGTTAAATGTGAATTTCGTTTACCTACCGAAGTTATAAAAACGCCCTTCTTAAACAACAAAGGAATGGCAATTTTTAAAACGCCTACAAGGGTCGGTCATGTCCCGAATAAATAGGTTTTTTTTCGCATTTTTGTACTGATATAATAAAAAAAAGGGATTTTAATCCCAAACAAACATTTATTATCGAGGGTTCCAAACTAAGTGATGATGTGGGCGTGGACAACTGTTTAACTAATTTCAAACTTATTATTATTTAAACCGTGATTGGTTATACACATAAATAGGCCGTTTATTCGATGTAAGCGATTTGAGTTTGAAAATGTATATGCTATTCTGAAGCCGATAGTACATATTATATAAAAATTAAACAAATTTTATTCCAGTATGCTGAATTTTTATTTTTAGTACAATAAATTATTATGTGCCTATATTTGCAATATTGGTACCCTAGATAAGTTTAAAATAATTATGATTTTGTAAAAAGATACTTACTGTTTCTTTGCCCAATTTCCTTTTCTGGCTTTCCGTTTTGCACTTAACTTCAAACGTTGTCCACTTTTTCCCACGATTGATTTTTTTAAATTACCCATAATTATCACAATTATTTAAATAAATAACTTAAATAAGCCACACACCAAAAGTAAATTACGATAGGTACAATTTTTTTTTTTTAGCTAGGGTTGGTAACCAAAACTGATAACAGGTATAAAGTGTATTGCTCTAATAGTTCGAATGCATTACTACTAGCGGCAGCACATAATGAAGCACTAAATGCATTTTTCTTAAATCCCTTTTAAATGTTAGTTACAGCAGATTAAAAAAAAAAAATTTTTTTTGATCAAAAATTTTAAAATGTTATATAGAAATGTGGAAACTTAAAATTTTTAAAAACTTGCACTTAAGTTGTGCTGTGCTGTGCTGTGCTGTGCTGTGCTGTGCTGTGCTTGTGCTGTGCTGTGCTGTGCTGTGCTGTGCTGTGCTGTGCTGTGCTGTGCTGTGCTGTGCTGTGCTGTGCTGTGCTGTGCTGTGCTGTGCTGTGCTGTGCTGTGCTGTGCTGTGCTGTGCTGTGCTGTGCTGTGCTGTGCTGTGCTGTGCTGTGCTGTGCTGTGCTGTGCTGTGCTGTGCTTTCGTGCTGTGCTGTGTTGTGCTGTGCTGTGCTGTGCTGTGCTGTGCTGTGCCAGGTGCTGTGCTGTGCTGTGCTGTGCTGTGCTGTGCTGTGCTGTGCTGTGCTGTGCTGTGCTGTGCTGTGCTGTGCTGTGCTGTGCTGTGCTGTGCTGTGCTGTGCTGTGCTGTGCTGTGCCAGGCTGTGCTGTGCTGTGCTGTGCTGTGCCAGGTGCTGTGCTGTGCTGTGCTGTGGCCAGGCCAGGCCAGGCTGTGCTGTGCTGTGCTGTGCTGTGCTGTGCTGTGCTGTGCTGTGCTGTGCTGTGCTGTGCTGTGCTGTGCTGTGCTGTGCTGTGCTGTGCTGTGCTGTGCTGTGCTGTGCTGTGCTGTGCTGTGCTGTGCTGTGCTGTGCTGTGCTGTGCTGTGCTGTGCTGTGCTGTGCTGTGCTGTGCCAGCAAAGGTGCTGTGCTGTGCTGTGCTGTGCTGGTGCTGTGCTGTGCTGTGCTGGTGCTGTGCTGTGCTGTGCCAGTTGTGCTGGTGCCAGTTGTGCTGTGCTGTGCTGTGCTGTGCTGGTGCTGTGCTGTGCTGTGCTGTGCTGTGCTGTGCTGTGCTGTGCTGTGCTGTGCTGTGCTTGTGCTGTGCTGTGCTGTGCTGTGCTGTGCTGTGCTGTGCTGTGTCTGTGCTGTGCTGTGCCAGTTGTGCTGTGTGCTGTGCTGTGCTGTGCTGTGCTGTGCTCGGTGCTGTGCTGTGCTGTGCTGTGCTGTGCTGTGCTGTGCTGTGTCTGTGCTGTGCTGTGCTGTGCTGTGCTGTGCTGTGCTGTGCTGTGCAGTTGTGCTGGTGTCAGGCCAGCCAGTTGTGTCAGGCCAGGCCAGGCCAGTTGTGCTGTGTCAGGCCAGGCTGTGTCAGGCCAGGCCAGGCCAGTTGTGCTGTGCTGCGCCAGGGTGCTGTGCTGGTGCTGTGCTGTGCTGGTGGCCTGTGCTGTGCTGTGCTGTGCTGGTGCTGTGCTGTGCTGTGCTGTGCTGTGCTGTGCTGTGCTGTGCTGTGCTGAAGCAGCTGTGCTGTGCTGTGTCTGTGCTGTGCTGTGCTGTGCTGTGCTGTGCTGTGCTGTGCTGTGCTGTGCTGTGCTGTGCTGTGCTGTGCTGTGCTGTGCTGTGCTGTGCTGTGCTGTGCTGTGCTGTGCTGTGCTGCCAGTCTGTGCTGTGCTGTGCTTGTGCTGTGCTGTGCTGTGCTGTGCTGTGCTGTGCTGTGCTGTGCTGTGCTGTGCTGTGCTGTGCTGTGCTGTGCTGTGCTGTGCTGTGCTGTGCTGGTGCTGTGCTGTGCTGTGCTGTGCTGTGCTGTGCTGTGCTGTGCTGTGCTGTGCTGTGCTGTGCTGTGCTGTGCTGTGCTGTGCTGGTGCTGTGCTGTGCTGTGCTGTGCTGTGCTGTGCTGGTGCTGGTGCTGTGCTGTGCTGTGCTGTGCTGTGCTGTGCTGTGCTGTGCTGTGCTGTGCTGTGCTGTGCTGTGCTGTGCTGTGCTGTGCTGTGTCTGTGCTGTGCTGTGCTGTGCCAGTGCTGTGCTGTGCTGTGCTGTGCTGTGCTGTGCTGTGCTGTGCTGTGCTGTGCTGTGCTGTGCTGTGCTGTGCTGTGCTGTGCTGTGCTGTGCTGTGCTGTGCTGTGCTGTGCTGTGCTGTGCTGTGCTGTGCTGTGCTGTGCTGTGCTGTGCTGTGCTGTGCTGTGCTGTGCTGTGCTGTGCTGTGCTGTGCTGTGCTGTGCTGTGCTGTGCTGTGCTGTGCTGTGTCTGTGCTGTGCTGTGCTGTGCTGTGCTGTGCTGTGCTGTGCTGTGCTGTGCTTGTGCTGTGCTGTGCTGTGCTGTGCTGTGCTGTGCTGTGCTGTGCTGTGCTGTGCTGTGCTGTGCTGGAAGCTGTGCTGGTGCTGTGCTGTGCTGGAAGCTGTTGCACAGGCTGTGTCTGTGCTGTGCTGTGCTGAAAGCTGGTGCTGTGCTGTGCTGTGCTGTGCTGTGTCTGTGCTGTGCTGTGCTGTGCTGTGCTGTGCTGTGTCTGTGTCTGTGCTGTGCTGTGCTGTGCTCAAAGTGCTGTGCTGTGTTGTGCTGTGCTGTGCTGTGCTGTGCTGTGCTGTGCTGTGCTGTGCTGTGCTGTGCTGTGCTGTGCTGTGCTGTGCTGTGCTGTGCTGTGCTGTGCTGTGCTGTGCTTGTGCTGTGCTGTGCTTGTGCTGTGCTGTGCTGTGCTGTGTCAGGTGCTGTGCTGTGCTGTGCTGTGCTGAAGCAGCTGTGCTGTGCTGTGCTGTGCTGTGCTGTGCTTGTGCTGTGCTGTGCTGTGTCTGTGCCAGGCCAGGCTGTGCCAGGTTGTGTCTGTGCTGTGCTGTGCTGTCAGGCTGTGTCTGAAAGAAGAAGCCAGGCTGTGCTGTGTCTGTGCTGTGCTGTGCTGTGCTGTGCCAGGCCAGGCCTGTGCTGTGTCTGTGCCAGTGCCAGTGCCAGGCTGTGTCTGTGCCAGAAGCTGTGCTGTGCTGTGCTGTGCTGTGCTGTGCTGTGCTGTGCCAGCTGTGCTGTGCTGTGCTGTGCTGTGCTGTGCTGTGCTGTGCTGTGTGCTGTGCTGTGCTGTGCTGTGCTGTGCTGTGCTGTGCTGTGCTGTGCCAGGTGCTGTGCTGTGCTGTGCTGGAAGCTGTGCTGTGCTGTGCTGTGCTGTGCTGTGTCTGTGCTGTGCTGTGCTTGTGCTGGTGCTGTGCTGTGCTGTGCGTTGCTGTGCTGTGCTGTGCTGTGCTGTGCTGTGCTGTGCTGTGCTGTGCTGTGCTGTGCTGTGCTGTGCTGTGCTGTGCTGTGCTGTGCTGTGCTGTGCTGTGCTGTGCTGTGCTGGTGCTGTGCTGTGCTGTGCTGTGCTGTGCTGTGCTGTGCTGTGCTGTGCTGTGCTGTGCTGTGCTGTGCTGTGCTGTGCTGTGCTGTGCTGTGCTGTGCTGTGCTGTGCTGTGCTGTGCTGTGCTGGTGCTGTGCTGTGCTAGGCCAGGCCAGCTGTGCTGTGCTGTGCTGTGCTGCTGTGCTGTGCTGTGCTGTGCTGGTGCTGTGCTGTGCTGTGCCAGTTGTGCTGTGCTGTGCTGTTGTGCCAGGCCAGGCTGTGCTGTGCTGTGCTGTGCTGTGCTGTGCTGTGCTGTGCTGTGCTGTGCTGTGCTGTGCTTGTGCTGTGCTGTGCTGTGCTGTGCTGTGCTGTGCTGTGCTGTGCTGTGCTGTGCTGTGCTGTGCTGTGCTGTGTCTGTGCTGTGCTGTGCTGTGCTGTGCTGTGCTGTCAGGCGCTGTGCTGTGCTGGTGCTTGTGCTGTGCTGTGCTGTTGTGCTTGTGCTGTGTCTGTGCTGTGCTGTGCTGTGCTGTGCTGTGCCAGGCCAGCTGTGCTGTGCTGTGCTGTGCTGTGCTGTGCTGTGCTGTGCTGGTGCTGTGCTGTGCTGTGCTGTGCTGTGCTGTGCTGTGCTGTGCTGTGCCAGTTGTGCTGTGCTGTGCTGTGCTGTGCCAGGTTGTGCTGTGCTGTGCTGTGCTGTGCTGTGCTGTGCTGTGCTGTGCTGTGCTGTGCTGTGCTGTGCCAGGCTGTGCAGTGTGCTGTGCTGTGCTGTGCTGTGCTGTGCTGTGCTGGTGCTGTGCTGTGCTGTGCTGTGCTGTGCTGTGCTGTGCTGTGCTGTGCTGTGCTGTGCTGTGCTGGTGCTGGTGCTGTGCTGTGCTGTGCTGTGCTGTGCTGTGCTGTGCTGTGCCAGTGCTGTGCTGTGCTGTGCTGTGCTGGTGCTGTGCTGTGCTGTGCTGTGCTGTGCTTGTGCTGTGCTGTGCTGTGCTGTGCTGTGCTTGTGCTGTGCTGTGCTGTGCTGTGCTGTGCTGTGCTGTGCTGGTGCTGTGCTGTGCTGTGCTGTGCTGTGCTGTGCTGTGCTGTGCTGTGCTGTGCTGGAAGCTGTGCTGTGCTGTGCTGTGCTGTACAGCTGTGCTGTGCTGTGCTGTGCCTGTGCTGTGCTGTGCTGTGCTGTGCTGTGCTGTGCTTGTGCTGTGCTGTCAGGCTTTGTGCCAGGTGTGCTTTCGGTCAGGCCAGGCTGTGCTGTGCCTGTGTCTGGCCAGGCTGTGCTGTGCTGTGCTGTGCTGTGCTGTGCTGTGCCAGTTGTGCTGTGCTGTGCTGTGTCCAGCCAGGCCAGGCCAGGCCAGGTTGTGCTGTCAGGCTGTGCCGAAGGTGCTGTGCTGTACAGGTCTGTGCTGTGCTGTGCTGTGCTGTGCTGTGCCAGGTTGTGCTGTGCTGCCAGCTGTGCTGTGCTGGTGCTGTGTCTGTGTGCTGTGCTGTGCTGTGCTGTGCTGTGCTGTGCTGGTGCTGTGCTGTGCTGTGCTGTGCTGTGCCAGCAGTTGTGCTGTGCTGTGCTGTGCGTTGTGCTGTGCTGTGCTGTGCTGTGCTGGTGCTGGTGCTGTGCTGTGCCAGCTGTGCTGTGCTGTGCTGTGCTGTGCTGTGCTGTGCTGTGCTGTGCTGTGCTGTGCTGCAGTGCTGTGCTGTGCTGTGCTGTGCTGTGCTGTGCTGTGCTGTGCTGTGCTGTGCTGTGCTGTGCTGTGCCAGCTGTGCTGTGCTGTGCTGTGCTGTGCTGTGCTGGTGCTGTGCTGTGCTGTGCTGTGCTGTGCTGTGTCGCTGTGCTGTGCTGTGCTGTGCTGTGCTGTGCTGTGCTGTGCTGTGCTGTGCTGTGCTGTGCTGTGCTGTGCTGTGCTGTGCTGTGCTGTGCTGTGCTGTGCTGTGCTGTGCTGTGCTGTGCTGTGCTGTGCTGTGCTGTGCTGTGCTGGTGCTGTGCTGTGCTTGGTGCTGTGCTGTGCTGTGCTGTGCTGTGCTGTGCTGGTGCTGTGCTGTGCTGTGCTGTGCCAGCGGTGCTACAGTGCTGTGCTGCCAGCAGCTGTGCTGTGCTGTGCCTGTGCTGTGCTGTGCCAGCTGTGCTGTGCTGGTGCTGTGCTGTGCTGTGCTGTGCTGTGCTGTGCTGCACAGCTGTGCTGTGCTGTGCTGTGCTGTGCTGTGCTGTGCTGTGCTGTGCTGGTGTCTGGTGCTGTGCTGTGCTGTGCTGTGCTGTGCTGTGCCAGCTGTGCTGTGCTGTGCTGTGCCAGCTGCAGGCTGTGCTGTGCTGTGCTGTGCTGGTGCTGTGCTGTGCTGTGCTGTGCTGTGCTGTGCTGTGCTGTGCTGTGCTGTGCCAGGCCAGTTGTGCTGTGCTGTGCCAGGCCAGGCCAGGCTGTGCTGGTGCTGTGCTGTGCTTGTGTCTGTGTTGTGCTGTGCCAGGCGCTGTGCTGTGTCTGTGCCAGGCCAGGCCAGGCCAGGCTGGTGTCAGGCCAGGCTGTGTCAGGCCAGGCCAGGCCAGGCCAGGCCAGGCCAGGCCAGGCCAGGCCAGGTTGTGCTGTGCTGTGCTGTGCTGTGCTGTGCTGTGCTGTGCTGTGCTGTGCTGTGCTGTGCTGTGCTGTGCTGTGCTGTGCTGTGCTGTGCTGTGCTGTGCTGTGCTGTGCTGTGCTGTGCTGTGCTGTGCTGTGCTGTGCTGTGCTGTGCCAGTTGTGCTGTGCTGTGCGTTGTGCTGTGCGCTGTGCTGTGCTGTGCTGTGCTGTGCTGTGCTGTGCTGTGCCAGTGCTGTGCTGTGCTGTGCTGTGCTTGTGCTGTGCTGCTGTGCTGTGCTGTGCTGTGCTGTGCTGTGCTGTGCTGTGCTGTGCTGTGCTGTGCTGTGCTGTGCTGTGCTGTGCTGTGCTGTGCTGTGCTGTGCTGTGCTGTGCTGTGCTGTGCTGTGCTGTGCTGTGCTGTGCTGTGCTGTGCTGTGCTGTGCTGTGCTGTGCTGTGCTGTGCTGTGCTGTGCTGTGCTGTGCTGTGCTGTGCTGTGCTGTGCTGTGCTGTGCTGTGCTGTGCTAGTGCTGTGCTGTGCTGTGCTGTGCTGTGCTGTGCTGTGCTGTGCTGTGCTGTGCTGTGCTGTGCTGTGCTGTGCTGTGCTGTGCTGTGCTGTGCTGTGCTGTGCTGTGCTGTGCTGTGCTGTGCCAGTTGTGCTGTGCGTGTGCTGTGCTGTGCTGTGCTGTGCTGTGCTGTGCTGTGCTGTGCTGTGCTGTGCTGTGCTGTGCTGTGTCTGTGCTGTGCTGTGCTGTGCTGTGCTGTGCTGTGCTGTGCTGTGCTGTGCTGTGCTGTGCTGGTGCTGTGCTGTGCTGTGCTGTGCTGGTGCTTGTGCTGTGCTGTGCTGTGCTGTGCTGTGCTGTGCTGTGCTGTGCTGTAGCTGTGCTGTGCTGTGCTGTGCTGTGCTGTGCTGTGCTGTGCTGTGCTGTGCTGTGCTGTGAAGCACTGTGCTGTGCTGTGCTGTGCCAGGTTGTGCTGTGTCTGTGCTGTGGAAGAAGCCTGTGCCAGGTTGTGTCAGTGTTGTGCTGTGCTGAGGTGTGAAGCAGTGTTGTGGGTTGTGCTGTGTCAGTGTTGTGTCAGTGTTGAAGAAGAAGCTGTGCTGTGTTGTGTTGTGCTGTGCTGTGCTGTGCCAGGTTGTGCTGTGCTGTGTCTGTGCCAGGTTGTGCTGTGCTGTGCTGTGCTGTGCTGTGCTGTGCTGTGCTTGTGCTGTGCCAGGCTGTGCTGTGCTGTGCTGTGCTGTGCTTGTGCTGTGCTGTGCTTGTGCTGTGCTGTGCTGTGCTGTGCTGTGCTGTGCTGTGCTGTGCTGTGCTGTGCCAGGCTGTGCTGTGCTGTGCTGTGCTGTGCTGTGCTGTGCTGTGCTGTGCTGTGCTGTGCTGTGCTGTGCTGTGCTGTGCTGTGCTGTGCTGTGCTGTGCTGTGCTGTGCTGTGCTGTGCTGTGCTGTGCTGTGCTGTGCTGGTGCTGTGCTGTGCCAGGTGCTGTGCTGTGCTGTGCTGTGCTGTGCTGTGCTGTGCTGTGCTGTGCTGTGCTGTGCTGTGCTGTGCTGTGCTGTGCTGTGCTGTGCTGTGCTGTGCTGTGCTGTGCTGTGCTGTGCTGTGCTGTGCTGTGCTGTGCTGTGCTGTGCTGTGCTGTGCTGTGCTGTGCTGTGCTGTGCTGTGCTGTGCTGTGCTGTGCTGTGCTGTGCTGTGCTGTGCTGTGCTGTGCCAGTTGTGCTGTGCTGTGCTGTGCCAGGCTGTGCTGTGCTGTGCTGGTGCTGGTGCTGGTGCTGTGCTGTGCTGTGCTTGTGCTGTGCTGTGCTGTGCTGTGCTGGTGCTGTGCTTGTGCTGTGCTGTGCTGTGCTGTGTCTGTGCTGGCCAGCTGTGCTGTGCTGTGCTGTGCTGTGCTGTGCTGTGCTGGTGCTGTGCTGGCCAGCTGTGCTGTGCTGTGCTGTGCTGTGCTGTGCTGTGCTGTGCTGTGCTGTGCTGTGCTGTGCTGTGCCAGGCCAGGCCAGCCAGGCCAGGCCAGCTGTGCTGTGCTGTGCCTGTGCTGTGCTGTGCTGCCAGGCTGTGCTGTGCTGTGCTGTGCTGTGCTGTGCTGTGCCTATGGTCAGGCTGGTGCTGTGCTGTGTCTGTGCCAGGTTGGTGTCAGGCCAGGCCAGCCAGGCCAGGCCAGGCCACAGGCCAGGCCAGGTTACCAGGCCAGGCCAGAAGCCAGGCCAGGCCAGGCCAGGCCAGGCCAGGCCAGGCCAGGCCAGGCCAGGCTGTGCTGTGTTGTGCTGTGTTGTGCTGTGCTGTGCTGTGCTGTGGGTTGTGCTGTGTTGTGCTGTGCCAGTTGTGCTGTGCTGTGCTGTGCTGTGCTGTGCCAGGCAAAGTTGTGTTGTGCTGTGCTGTGCTGTGCTGTTGTGCTGTGCTGTGCTTTGTGCTGTGCTGTGCTGTGCTGTGCTGTGCTGTGCTGTGCTGTGCTGTGCTGTGCTGTGCTGTGCTGTGCTGTGCTGTGCTGTGCTACAGTGCTGTGTTGTGTTGTGCTGTGCTGTGCTGTGCTGTGCTGTGCTGTGCTGTGCTGTGCTGTGCTGTGCTGTGCTGTGCTGTGCTGTGCTGTGCTGTGCTGTGCTGTGCTGTGCTGTGCTGAGCCAGTGCTGTGCCAGGCTGTGCCAGGCGTGCCAGGCCAGTGCTGTGCTGTGCTGTGCTGTGCTGTGCTGTGCTGTGCTGTGCTGTGCTGTGCTGTGCTGTGCTGTGCTGTGCTGGTGCTGTGCTGTGCTGTGCTGTGCTGTGCTGGTGCTGTGCTGTGCTGTGCTGTGCTGTGCTGTGCTGTGCTGTGCCAGGTGTGCTGTGCTGTGCTGTGCTGTGCTGTGCTGGTGCTGTGCTGTGCTGTGCTGTGCTGTGCTGTGCTGTGCTTGTGCTGTGCTGTGCTGTGCTGTGCTGTGCTGTGCTGTGCTGTGCTGTGCTGTGCTGTGCTGTGCTGTGCTGCGCGGTGCTGTGCTGTGCTGTGCTGTGCTGTGCTGTGCTGTGCTGTGCTGTGCTGTGCTGTGCCAGCGTTGTGCTGTGCTGTAGCTGTGTTGTGCTGTGTTGTAGTTGAAGCAGTTGGTGCTGTGCTGTGCTGTGCTGTGCTGTGCTGTGCTGTGCTGTGCTGTGCTGTGCTGTGCTGTGCTGTGCTGGTGCTGTGCTGTGCTGTGCTGTGCTGTGCTGTGCTGTGCTTTGTGCTGTGCTGTGCTGTGCTGTGCTGTGCTGTGCTGTGCTGTGCTGTGCTGCTGTGCTGTGTCAGTGTTGTGCTGTGCTGTGTTGTGTCAGGCCAGGCCAGGGTTGTGTCAGGGCACAGGCCAGTGTTGTGTCAGTGTTGTGTTGTGTCAGTGTTGTGTCAGGGTTAGTTAGGCTAGGTTGTACAGTGCTGTGCTGTGTTGTGCTGTGCTGTGCTGTGCTTGTGTTGTGCTGTGCTGTGCTGTGCTGTGCTGTGCTGTGCTTGTGCTGTGCTGTGCTGTGCTGTGCCAGTTGTGCTGTGCCAGGCCAGGTTTGTGCCAGGCCAGGTTGTACAGTGCTGTGCTGTGTTGTGCTGTGCTGTGCTGTGCTGTGCTGTGCTGTGCTGTGCTGTGCTGTGCTGTGTCAGTGTTGTGCTGTGCTGTGCTGTGCTGTGCTGTGCTGTGCTGTGCTGTGCTGTGCTGTGCTGTGCTGTGCTGTGCTGTGCTGTGCTGTGCTGTGCTGTGCTGTGCTGTGCTGTGCTGGTGGCTGTGCTGTGCTGTGCTGTGCTGTGCTGTGCTGTGCTGTGCTGTGCTGTGCTGTGCTGTGCTGTGCTGTGCTGTGCTGTGCTGTGCTGTGCTGTGCTGTGCTGTGCTGTGCTGTGCTGTGCTGTGCTGTGCTGTGCTGTGCTGTGCTGTGCTGTGCTGTGCTGTGCTGTGCTGTGCTGTGCTGTGCTGTGCTGTGCTGTGCTGTGCTGTGCTGTGCTGTGCTGTGCTGTGCTGTACAGTGCTGTGCTGTGCTGTGCTGTGCTGTGCTGTGCTGTGCTGTGCTGTGCTGTGCTGTGCTGTGCTGTGCTGTGCCGTGCTGTGCTGTGCTGTGCTGTGCTGTGCTGTGCTGTGCTGTGCTGTGCCAGTGCTGTGCTGTGCTGTGCTGTGCTGTGCTGTGCTGTGCTGTGCTGTGCTGTGCTGTGCCAGGCTGTGCTGTGCTGTGCTGTGCTGTGCTGTGCTGTGCTGTGCTGTGCTGTGCTGTGCTGTGCTGTGCTTGTGCCAGGTTGTGCTGTGCTGTGCTGTGCTTGTGCTGTGCTGTGCTGTGCTGTGCTGTGCTGTGCTTTGTGCTGTGCTGTGTCAGGCCAGTGCTGTGTCAGGCCAGGCCAGGCCAGTGCTGTGCTGTGCTTGTGCTGTGCTGTGCTGCCAGGCCAGGCCAGGCCAGGCCAGGCCAGGCCAGGCCAGGCCAGGCCAGGCTAGGCAGTGCTGTGCTGTGCTGTGCCAGGTTGTGCTGTGCTGTGCCAGGCTGTGCTGTGCTGTGCTGTGCTGTGCTGTGCTTGTGCTGTGCTGTGCTGTGTGCTGTGCTGTGCTGTGCTGTGCTGTGCTGTGCTGTGCTGTGCTGTGCTGTGCTTGTGTTGTGCTGTGCTGTGTTGTGCTGTGCTGTGCTGTGCTGTGCTGTGCTGTGCTGTGCTGTGCTGTGCTGTGCTGTGCTGTGCTGTGCTGTGTTGTGCTGTGCTGTGCTGTGTTGTGCTGTGCTGTGCTGTGTTGTGCTGTGCTGTGTTGTGCTGTGCTGTGCTGTGCTGTGTTGTGCTGTGCAGGCCAGGCTGTGTTGTGCTGTGCTGTGCTGTGTTGTGCTGTGCTGTGCTGTGCTGTGCTGTGCCAGGCCAGGCTGTGCTGTGCTTGTGCTGTGCTGTGCTGTGCTGTGCTGTGCTGTGCTGTGCTGTGCCAGGCTGCTGTGCTGTGCTGTGCTGTGCTGGCCAGGCCAGGCCAGGCCAGGCCAGGCCAGGCTGTGCTGTGCTGTGCTGTGCTGTGCTGTGCTGTGCTGTGCTGTGCTGTGCTGTGCTGTGCTGTGCTGTGCTGTGCTGTGCTGTGCTGTGCTGTGCTGTGCTGTGCTGTGCTGTGCTGTGCTGTGCTGTGCTGTGCTGTGCTGTGCTGTGCTGTGCTGTGCTGTGCTGTGCTGTGCTGTGCTGTGCTGTGCTGTGCTGTGCTGTGCTGTGCTGTGCTGTGCTGTGCTGTGCTGTGCTGTGCTGTGCTGTGCTGTGCCGTGCTGTGCTGTGCTGTGCCAGGCCAGCAGTGCTGTGCTGTGCTGTGCTGTGCTGTGCTGTGCTGTGCTGTGCTGTGCTGTTGCTGCATGCTGTGCTGTGCTGTGCTGTGCTGTGCTGTGCTGTGCTGTGCTGTGCTGTGCTGTGCTGTGCTGTGCTGTGCTGTGCTGTGCTGTGCTGTGCTGTGCTGTGCTGTGCTGTGCTGTGCTGTGCTGTGCTGTGCTGTGCTGTGCTGTGCTGTGCTGTGCTGTGCTGTGCTGTGCTGTGCTGTGCTGTGCTGTGCTGTGCTGTGCTGTGCTGTGCTGTGTTGTGCTGTGCAAAGCCAGGCCAGGCCAGGTTGTGCTGTGCTGTGCCAGGCTGTGCTGTGCTGTGCTGTGCTGTGCCAGGCCAGGCCAGGCCAGGCCAGGCCAGGCCAGGCCAGGCCAGGTTGTGCCAGGCTGTGCAGTGCCAGAAGAAGAAGAAGCCAGGCCAGGCCGTGCTGTGCTGTGCTGTGCTGTGCTGTGCAGGCCAGTGCCGTGCTGTGCTGTGCTGTGCTGTGCTGTGCTGTGCTGTGCTGTGCTGTGCTGTGCTGTGCTGTGCTGTGCTGGTGCCGGTGCTGTGCTGTGCTGTGCTGTGCTGTGCTGTGCTGCAGCTGTGCTGTGCTGTGCTGTGCTGTGCTGTACAGCTGTGCTGTGCTGTGCTGTGCTGTGCTGTGCTGTGCTGTGCTGTGCTGTGCTGTGCTGTGCTGTGCTGTGCTGTGCTGTGCTGTGCTGTGCTGTGCTGTGCTGTGCTGTGCTGTGCTGTGCTGTGCTGTGCTGTGCTGTGCTGTGCTGTGCTGTGCTGTGCTGTGCTGTGCCGTGCTGTGCTGTGCCAGCTGTGCCGTGCAGTGCCGTGCTGTGCTGTGCTGTGCTGTGCTGTGCTGCCAGCTGTGCTGTGCTGTGCCAGCTGTGCTGTGCTGTGCTGTGCTGTGCTGTGCTGGTGCTGCCAGTGCTGTGCTGTGCTGTGCTGTGCTGTGCTGTGCTGTGCTGTGCTGTGCTGTGCTGTGCTGTGCTGTGCTGTGCTGTGCTGTGCTGTGCTGTGCTGTGCTGTGCTGTGCTGTGCTGTGCTGTGCTGTGCTGTGCTGTGCTGTGCTGTGCCGGTGCTGTGCTGTGCTGCGCTGTGCTGTGCTGTGCTGTGCTGTGCCAGGCCAGGCCAGGCCAGGCTGTGCTGTACAGTGCTGTGCTGTGCTGTGCTGTGCTGTGCTGTCATGGTGCTGTGTCATGCTGTGCTGTGCTGTGCTGTGCTGTGTCAGTGCTGTGCTGTGCTGTGCTGTGCAGTGCTGTGTCAGGCCAGTGCTTTTCAGTGCCAGGCTGTGCAGGGTTGTGCTGTGCAGTGCTGTGCCAGGCCAGGCCAGGCCGTGCAGGCCAGGCCAGGCCAGGCCAGGCCAGGCCAGGCCAGGCCAGGCCAGGCCAGGCCAGTGCTGTGCAGTGCCAGGCCAGGCCAGGCCAGGCCAGGCCAGGTAGGTTAAAGAAGAAGAAGAAGAAGAAGTTGTGTTGTGTTGTGTTGTGTTGAAGCGTTGTGTTGTGCTGTGCTGTGCTTGTGCTGTGCTGGTGTTGTGCTGTGCTGTGTTGTGCTGAAGCCAGTTGAAGCAGTGCTGTGCTGTGTTGTGCTGTGCTGTGCTGTGCTGTGCTGTGCTGTGCTGTGCTGTGTTGTGCTACAGTGCTGTGCTGGTGCTGTGCTGTGCTGTAGCCAGTTGTGCTGTGCTGTGCTGTGCTGTGCTGTGCTGTGCTGTGCTGTGCTGTGCTGTGCTGTGCTGTGTTGTGCTGTGCTGTGCTGTGCTGTGCTGTGCTGTGCTGTGCTGTGCTGTGCTGTGCTGTGCTGTGCTGTGCTGTGCTGTGCTGTGCCAGCTGTGCTGTGCTGTGCTGTGCTGTGCTGGTGCTGTGCTGTGCTGTGCCAGTTGTGCTTGTGCTGTGCTGTGCTGTGCTGTGCTGTGCTGTGCTGTGCTGTGCTGTGCTGTGCTGTGCTGTGCTGTGCTGTGCTGTGCTGTGCTGTGCTGTGCTGTGCTGTGCTGTGCTGTGCTGTGCTGTGCTGTGCTGTGCTGTGCAGTTGTGCCAGGTTGTGCTGTGCTGTGCTGTGGGTTGTGCTGGTGTCAGGTTGAAGAAGGCGTTGTGCTTGTGCTGTGCTGTGCTGTGCTGTGCTGTGCTGTGCTGTGCCAGGCCAGGCTGTGCTGTGCTGTGTCAGGAAGCCAGGCCAGGCCAGGCCAGGCCAGGCCAGGTTGTGCCAGGCCAGGTTGTGTCAGGCCAGGTTGTGTCAGGCCAGGTTGTGTCAGGTTGAAGCCAGGCCAGGCCAGGCCAGGCCAGGCCAGGCCAGGCCAGGCCAGGCCAGGTTGTGCTGTGCTGAGTTGTGCTGTGCTGTGCTGTGCTGTGCTGTGCTGTGCTGTGCTGTGCTGTGCTGTGCTGTGCTGTGCTGTGCTGTGCTGTGCTGTGCCAGGTTGTGCTGTGCTGTGCTGTGCTGTGCTGTGCTTGTGCTGTGCTGTGCTGTGCTGTGCTGTGCTGTGCTGTGCTGTGCTGTGCTGTGCTGTGCTGTGCTGTGCTGTGCTGTGCTGTGCTGTGCTGGTGCTGTGCTGTGCTGTGCTGTGCTGTGCTGTGCTGTGCTGTGCTGTGCTGTGCTGTGCTAAAGGTGCTGTGCTGTGCTGTGCTGTGCTGTGCTGTGCTGTGCTGTGCTGTGCTGTGCTGTGCTGTGCTGTGCTGTGCCGGTGCTGTGCTGTGCCGGTGCTGTGCTGTGCCACAGTGTTGTGCTGTGCTGTGCTGTGCTGTGCTGTGCTGTGCTGTGCTGTGCTGTGCTGTGCTGTGTGCTGTGCTGTGCTGTGCTGTGCTGTGCCAGCTGTGCTGTGCTGTGCTGTGCCAGGCCAGGCTGTGCTGTGCTGTGCTGTGCTGTGCTGTGCTGTGCTGTGCTGTGCTGTGCTGTGCTGTGCTGTGCTGTGCTGTGCTGTGCCAGGCCAGGCTGTGCTGTGCTGTGCTGTGCTGTGCTGTGCTGTGCTGTGCTGTGCTGTGCTGTGCTTCGTGCTGTGCTGTGCTGTGCTGTGCTGTGCTGTGCTGTGCTGTGCCAGGCTGTGCTGTGCTGTGCTGTGCTGTGCCGTGCTGTGCTGTGCTGTGCTGTGCCAGCTGTGCTGGGCCAGGCCAGGCCAGGCCAGTGTTGTGCTGTGGCCAGTGCTGTGCTGTGCCAGCCAGGCCAGGCCAGGCCAGGCCAGGCCAGGCCAACAGTTGTGCTGTGCTTGTGCGCGGCCAGGCCAGGCCAGGCTGTGCTGTGCCAGGCCAGGCCAGGCCAGGCCAGGCCAGGCCAGGCCAGGCCAGGCCAGGCCAGGCTTGTGTCAGGCCAGGCCAGTGCCAGGCTGTGCTGTGCTGTGCTGTGCTGTGCTGTGCTGTGCTGTGCTGTGCTGTGCTGTGCTGTGCTGTGCTGGTGTTGTGCTGTGCTGTGCTGTGCTGTGCTGTGCTGTGCTGTGCTGTGCTGTGCTGTGCTGTGCTGTGCCAGTTGGCTGTGCTGTGCTGTGCCAGGCCAGGTTGTGCTGTGCTGTGCTTTGCTGTGCTGTGCTGTGCTGTGCTGTGCTGTGCGTTGTGCTGTGCTGGTGCTGTGCTGTGCTGTGCTGTGCTGTGCTGTGCTGTGCTGTGCTGTGCTGTGCTGTGCTGTGCTGTGCTGTGCTGTGCTGTGCTGTGCTGTGCTGTGCTGTGCTGTGCTGTGCTGTGCTGTGCTGTGCTGTGCTGTGCTGTGCTGTGCTGGTGCTGTGCTGTGCTGTGCTGTGCTGTGCTGTGCTGTGCTGTGCGTTGTGCTGTGCTGTGCTGTGCTGTGCTGTGCTGTGCTGTGCTGTGCTGTGCTGTGCCAGGTGTGCTGTGCTGTGCTGTGCTGTGCTGTGCTGGTGCTGTGCTGTGCTGTGCTGTGCTGTGCCAGCTGTGCTGTGCTGTGCTGTGCTGTGCTGTGCTGTGCTGTGCTGTGCTGTGCTGTGCTGTGCTGTGCTGTGCTGTGCTGTGCTGTGCTGTGCTGTGCTGTGCTGTGCTGTGCTGTGTCAGTGCCAGGTTGTGCTGTGCTGTGCTGTGCTGCTGTGCTGTGCTGTGCTGTGCTGTGCTGTGCCGTGCTGTGCTGTGCTGTGCTGTGCTGTGGCTGTGCTGTGCTGTGCTGCCAGCTGTGCTGTGCTGTGCTGTGTCAGTGCCAGGTTGTGCTGTGCTGTGCTGTGCTGTGCTGTGCCAGGCCAGGCTGTGCTGTGCTGTGCTGTGCTGTGCCAGTGCCAGGCCAGGCCAGGCCAGGCCAGGCTTTCAGGCCAGGCCAGGCTGTGCTGAAGCAGCTGTGCCAGGCCAGGCCAGGCCAGGCCAGGCCAGGCCAGGTTGTGTTGTGCTGTGCTGTGCTGTGCTGTGCTTGTGCTTGTGCCAGTGCTGTGCTGTGCTGTGCTGTGCTGTGCTGTGCTGTGCTGTGCTGTGCTGTGCTGTGCTGTGCTGTGCTGTGCTGTGCTTGTGTTGTGCTGTGCTGTGCTGTGCTGTGCTGTGCTGTGCTGTGCTGTGCTGTGCTGTGCTGTGCTGGTGCTGTGTTGTGTTGTGCTGTGCTGTGCTGTGCTGTGTTGTGCTGTGCTGTGCTGTGCTGTGCTGTGCTGTGCTGTGCTGTGCTGTGCTGTGCTGTGCTGTGCTGTGCTGTGCTGTGCTGTGCTGTGCTGTGCTGTGCTGTGCTGTGCTGTGCTGTGCTGTGCTGTGCTGTGCTGTGCTGTGCTGTGCTGTGCTGTGCTGTGCTGTGCTGTGCTGTGCTGTGCTGTGCTGTGCCAGCGTTGTGCTGTGCTGTGCTGTGCTGTGCTGTGCTGTGCTGGTGCTGTGCTGTGCTGTGCCAGCTGTGCTGTGCTGTGCTGTGCTGTGCTGTGCTGTGCCAGGCCAGAAAGCTGTGCTGTGCTGTGCTGTGCTGTGCTGTGCTGTGCTGTGCTGTGCTGTGCTGTGCTGTGCTGTGCTGTGCCAGGCTGTGCTGTGTCAGGTTGTGCCGGTGCCGGTGCTGTGCTGTGCTGTGCTGTGCTGTGCTGTGCTGTGCTGTGCTGTGCTGTGCTGTGCTGTGCTTGTGCCGTGCCAGGCCAGGCCAGCGTTGTGCTGTGCTGTGCTGTGCTGTGCTGTGCTGTGCTGTGCTTGTGCTGTGCTGTGCTGTGCTGTGCTGTGCTGTGCTGTGCTGTGCTGTGCTGTGCTGGTGCTGTGCTGTGCTGTGCTGTGCTGTGCCAGGCCAGTTGTGTCAGGCTGTGCTGTGTCAGGCCAGGCCAGGCTGCTGTGCAGGCCAGTGCCAGGCCAGCTGTGCCAGGCCGTGCTGTGCTGTGCTGTGCCAGGCCAGGCCAGGCCAGGCCAGGCTGTGCAGTGCTGTGCAGTGCTGTGCAGTGCTGTGCAGTGCCAGTGCCATTGTGCTGTGCTGTGCTGTGCTGTGCTGTGCTGTGCTGAAGTTGTGCTGTGCTGTGCTGTGCTGTGCTGTGCCAGGCCAGGCCAGGCCAGGCTGTGCTGTGCTGTGCTGTGCTGTGCTGTGTTGTGCTGTGCTGTGCTGTGCTGTGCTGTGCTGTGCTGTGCTGTGCTGTGCTGTGCTGTGTGCTGTGCTGTGCTGTGCTGTGCCAGGCCAGGCCAGTGCTGTGCCGTGCTGTGCTGTGCTGTGCTGTGCTGTGCTTGTGCCGTGCTGTGCTGTGCTGTGCTGTGCTGTGCTGTGCTGTGCTGTGCCAGGCCAGGCTGTGCTGTGCTGTGCTGTGCTGTGCTGTGCTGTGCTGTGCTGTGCTGTGCTGTGCTGTGCTGTGCTGTGCTGTGCTGTGCTGTGCTGTGCTGTGCTGTGCTGTGCTGTGCTGTGCTGTGCTGTGCTGTGCTGTGCTGTGCTGTGCTGTGCTGTGCTGTGCTGTGCTGTGCTGTGCTGTGCTGTGCTGTGCTGTGCTGTGCTGTGCTGTGCTGTGCTGTGCTGTGCTGTGCTGTGCTGTGCTGTGCTGTGCTGTGCTGTGCTGTGCTGTGCTGTGCTGTGCTGTGCTGTGCTGTGCTGTGCTGTGCCAGGCTGTGCTGTGCTGTGCTGTGCTGTGCTGTGCTGTGCCAGGCTGTGCTGTGCTGCGCTGTGCTGTGCTGTGCTCGGTGCTGTGCTGTGCTGTGCTGTGCTGTGCTGTGCTGTGCTGTGCTGTGCTGTGCTGTGCTGTGCTGTGCTGTGCTGTGCTCGTGCTGTGCTGTGCTGGTGCTGTGCTGTGCTCAGTGCTGTGCTGTGCTGTGCTGTGCCGTGCTGTGCTGTGCTGTGCTGTGCTGTGCTGTGCTGTGCTGTGCTGTGCTGTGCTGTGCCGGTGCCGTGTCAGGCCAGTTGTGCCAGGCCAGGCTGTGCCAGGCCAGGCTGTGCCAGCTGTGCCAGGCCAGGCCAGGCCAGGCCAGGCTGTGTCAGTGCTGTGCAGTGCTGTGCAGTGCTGTGCAGGCCAGGCTGTGCAGTGCCAGGCCAGGCCAGGCCAGGCCAGGTTGTGCCAGGCCAGGCCAGGCCAGGCCAGTGCCGTGTCAGGCTGTGCTTGTGCTGTGCTGTGCTGTGCTGTGCTGTGCTGCCAGGCTGTGCTTGTGCCAGGCCAGTTGTGTCAGGCCAGGTTGTGCTGTGCTGTGCTGTGCTGTGCTTGTGCTGTGCTGTGCTGTGCTGTGCTGTGCTGTGCTGTGCTGTGCTGTGCTGTTGTGCTGTGCTGTGCTGTGCTGTGCTGTGCTGTGCTGTGCTGTGCTGTTGTGCTGTGCTGTACAGTTGTGCTGTGCTGTGCTGTGCTGTGCTGTGCTGTGCTGTGCTGTGCTGTGCTGTGCTGTGCTGTGCTGTGCTGTGCTGTGCTGTGCCAGCGTTGTGCTGGTGCTGTGCTGTGCTGTGCTGTGCTGTGCTGTGCCAGTGTGCTGTGCTGTGCTGTGCTGTGCTGTGCTGTGCTGTGCTGTGCTGTGCTGTTAGCTGTGCTGTGCTGTGCTGTGCTGTGCTGTGCTGTTAGCTGTGCTGTGCTGTGCTGTGCTGTGCTGTTAGCTGTGCTGTGCTGTGCTGTGCTGTGCTGTGCTGTGCTGTGCTGTGCTGTGTCAGGCCAGTTGTGTCAGGTTAAAGCCAGTTGTGTTGTGTTGTGTTGTGTCAGGTTAGTGTTGTGCTGTGTCAGTTGTGTTGTGTTGTGTCAGGTTGTGCTAGGGAAGAAAGAAGAAGAAGCTGTGTTGTGTTGTGCTGTGCCAGGTTGTGCTAGGTTAGCTTGTGCTGTGTTGTGTTGTGTTAGGTTAGCTTGTGCCAGGTTAGGTTAGCTTAGTGTTGTGTTGTGTTGTGTCAGGTTGTGTTGTGTTGTGTCAGGTTGTGTTGTGTTAGGTTAGGTTAGGTTAGGTTAGGTTAGGTTAGGTTAGGTTAGGTTAGGTTAGGTTAGGTTGGGGTCCAAAATGGCTGGTATCCCGGGGTCTCAGAGGCGGTGTAAAACTGCCAGTGTCTGCATCGCTTTTAAAACTCTGGGAAACGCTCCAGTTGTCTTGGAAAGACTCGTGTATTCCTTTATGGAGACTATTCATGTAAGTCTTGGGAAAAGGTCCATGTAGTCCTGGGGGGGGGACTCGCGTAGTCTTGAAAAGACTCACTGGCAAATCCTACCTCCACTTCCTCGTAGTGGACCCTGGTAATGTGGGGCGTAGAAATACGACTCGCAGCCAACGGAGGAGGGTGAAAGGCGGGTCCCCGGCGCCTTTAAATAGCGGGAGCACACTGGCTAAGGGAAGGAAAACCCTAACAGAAAACCGGTAAGCCAAGGTGTGGGCAACCGTGCCGAGGGCTGGTGTGGCTACACCGACGTGGTCGCAAACGGTGCTCTCCGGGAAACTGGGCGACCTTCCGGAGTAAGAAGTCGGTACCACCGCAAGCGGGGCTCTACGGTGGTGGACCATTAGAACCCTAGCTACTCGTGGGATTAAGCTGATGGATGATACAAATATAAATGAAGAACCTGCGGTATCGGTGGGGACCAGGCTGATACCGCAACTACTACTGGTACCAAAGAAGACATAAAACACTTGTTTAAGAACATACTACAAACCTCACAAAGAAGACACTCATCTAATGACATCTATGGCAAAAGAAAAATAAGTGATAGGACATTCGAAGGCATTATTTTAACAGACGACACAGAAATGTATAAAAAGAAGCAAAGCCCAATAGTAGCAGAACTTGTAGCAACCCTTAATATGATTTGCAAAATCAGCACAGACTTGGAAAAACAAATTACAAAAAATACACAAAGAGAGATAAAAGACATATCAATCAAACTTAAAAGACAAATAGAAAACATTAACAGGATATCAATTCAGGAATGGCTCAGCGAAAACAAATATGAAAAAGTCGAAAAATTAACAATTGACATAGGTACACAAATAGAAGAAATCAATACTAATACAAAAAACACACAAACCTCACCCCAAAAAGAAGAATCGGGCAGGCCACTGAAGAAAATAATGAAAAATGTGGCAACACAAACAGGAGTACATAATGAGCTAACTAGCTGGGAAATAGATAGTATGAATTTACATGAAGAGACCTGGTTAAAAGTGAAACAAACATGTGATCAAAAATGGACCAATGAGGCCTTTACCATAACAACGGTAGCTAGTGGAAATCCTACACAAGTTAATGAAGACAGAAGCACGGTTATAATATATGATCCGGAACAAAAAGATCCGATAAATATAAAATTACTACAACAAACAGACATCAAATCAGTAATCTCACAAAAACGTATTAATAGAGACACCATAGCAAAGATACAAAAAAGCAACCAAATAGAAATTGAAGGGGAGGCGACGACCAGCACAATGCCTAATATCAAATATCTGGTAGGGACACAGCCGGAGGAGGAAAAAGTTTTTGATACCTTGAAAAAGCTGGGCAACAGACTACATAAAGACAACATTGAACAAATCACAGTTATAATGGAACCTAAACTAATTACAACTAATACTAAAAAATAATAGAATGTCTGTGGAGGGGACAATTGAAACAGGTCCTTATATATGACATGGGTACAGTCCTAGCATCCTGCGACATGGATTGGGTAAAAACCTTAAAAACAAAAGAAAGAATCGCCCGCTCTCATAATTTCCAATAAGGATAAGACCTACGAAGAAATACTTAAAAGCATACGAGAGAACGTAAATAACAAAAAATACCAGCGGGGGTTAGGACGGTTAGAAAACGAGAGCAGGGGATCTTTTAATTGCTCTAAATAAAGAGGAAGACCTGGTCAACCTAAAGAGAGAAATTAACGCAAATGTAAAAGGAGTAGAAATGAAGACGCTAAATAAAACAAATACGACGCTACATGTTTATGATATGGACACAGCCACAACTAAAGAAGAATTAATAACAGCAATTGAAGACATTACTGGGAAAAACACAGTTACCTTAAAATCAATGAGACCAATGGCAGGAAATAAACAGGCGGCAACCATAACAGTACATAACCTAAAGAAGGGAGCATTTCAACAGAAAACAAAAGTTAGAGTAGGATGGATCATGTGTAGGGTTATAAGGAGAATAGATATCGACAAATGCTTTAAATGCGGCAGTATCACACACAGTATGAAAAACTGTAATAATCCGCCTATAGGGGAGAAATGTAGAAAATGTGGCAAAGAAGGGCACAAATTTATAGACTGCACAAGCGAACAAGAATACTGTTGGACATGTAAAATATACGGACATAGAAATGCCGGCTATAAATGTGAAATGTTTAAAAACTATGTCAATCAACTACAAACTCTTAACCTAATACCCACCAACGAGATTGTAGAGACACGGTTGGTTAAACCACCAACAGACTGTGATAAAGAGCTGTGATATTTACTCTTAATACTTTTATTTATTTTACACTTTAAGCACATATTCATATAGATATATATATATATATATATATTCTCTCTTGTACATACATTTATATATATTTTATATTATTTTATTTATATTATGATTATACACCAATTAAATCTAGACCGTATAAGAGCAGCGCATGATCTCATGGAGCAAAGACTAATTGATGATAAGGTACACATTATGTTAGGGCAGGAACCAACAAAAAATAGTCAACATAAATACCTCTGTGACAAAAATAGGGATTGCTTTATAAAAACTGATGAAATAATTAAAATTAGACGGGTAGATGAAGGAATCGGATACGTGTGCATTGAAATGGATAATCTGGCTTTATATTCTTGTTACTTTTCTCCAAACAAAACAGATCAGGAATTCGAAGAATTTCTCTACAATCTAGAAAGGGATATAAGAAAAAGAAAAAAGGAAATAATTATAGGAGGGGACTTGAATGCAAAAGCAATCATTTTCGGCTCAAAAAATGCCAACTCAAAAGGTCGAATGCTAGAAGATTGGGTAGAATCAAATGATCTTGTGGTGTTAAACGAAGGAAAAGTCCCTACGTTTTCAAACGCTAATGGCGAATCGATTGTGGATATAACACTGGCAACAGCAGGAGCAGCTATACGGATAAAAAACTGGGAAGTAGACGAATGCACAGAAACAATGAGCAACCATCGTCTTATTAAATTCCACTATGAAGACAGTTTAAACAAGAATGAAAAGACCACGAACAACAATGCAAACAAAAAAGGATGGATAACCAACAATACAAATTTAGAAACATTTAAAGAAAAAGCACTATAAAAACATTAAAAATCCTATATAAAACACACGACTCCGTCAACAACCTAATCAAAGAAGCTACCACTATTTGTAATAAACACTTTCCAAAGAAAACAATGAAACCTAATAAAAAACCCGCGATGTACTGGTGGACCTCAGAAATATCAGGGTTGCGAAGAGAATGTAACAAAAAAAGAAGAATGCTAACGAGAGTAAATAAAACGAATAAAGAAATGGAAAAAAGAAGCCTATACCGAATTTAAAGCAGCCAAAAGGAAATTAAAAAAGCAATTAATACCGAAAAAAGGAAAGCATGGAACAACCTACTAGAAGAATTAAATAACGATATATGGGGAAAGGCTTACCAAAT